>JAUKWC010033957.1:0-17196 GCA_032356245.1 Endocladia muricata | reverse complement strand
CATTGAAGCCCTTGCGCATATCGGTTGGTTGATGATATAAAAAATAGTGTTGTTGGGCGGTCAGTGCAAACATTAAATAGTGACCTTTATCAACGCTCGCAATAGCTCCAAATCGGGCTGACCATTTACACAAAGCCGTACACCGTTGGGATAATTTAGTTCTAAAATCGGAGCAAGAATAGGTTTTGCTGGCGATACCGTCAAGGGTATAAATTTAGGTGCCTCTTTTTTTTCTTCTCCTTCTTTTTTGTACTTCTGTACCCAGTAGGTAAAGGTGTGGATGTTGATAGGGACTGATTTACAGTAATCTGATTTGCTTTGTTTACCTTTACGCCAGCCTTCTACTAAGCCATACATTTGTTCTGCTTTTGTGGTCATCATTTTTTTTGCGCAAAGGTAGGCTGCCTGAAGAGGTGGTGCAAGGTAAGGCTTAGCGAATGCTTACCGGATAACAGCGATTTGCTTCCGGCAGCAAGCAAGATGCTGATCAACCTGATGGATAAGCTCCTTTACGGTCGGTGAGAGCCTCCAAGACAAGCATCTCCGATACCTGAAACAAATTAAGGTTCAACATTCGATGATGCGCTACGATACAAAAATGTCCTGAATTACGAGATTCAAAAATTTTCTGGGGTTTGTATTTATTGGTTTTCGGAATGAGAAGGAGCAGGAGCAGGAGCACTTAGAATACTACTCCCTGAAAGACAAGAAGAAACTAATTGCAAAGGTGTCGTAAGACGTTGAGTATAGACGAGAAAGAAGCTGAAAAGATGCCGAAAAAGATCATTTAGAAGTTTTGAATGACTTGTTCTTTTTTATTTTCTTCTTGCATGATTTAGTTTTAGTTATGTTTCTTATTTTTTTCAGCGGTAGAAGTTCAACAGCTTGATAGCTACTAATAAATTGAAAATATATTTAACCTATCGTCGCCTTATTAAAATAAATAAATCATCACCTCCACTTTGTGTACCAATTGAATATACAATTCCATTACTTTGGAAGTCATAAACATCAAAGCCTGATAAATATCTAGAATAAATATTATTCGCTCTAAATAAAGAGAAAATACTAGTGTTTGGCATAGAATGAAAATACATTTGGAATTCCTTCTCAGCTTTAATATAACTGAATCCACCATTATATGACACGTAGGAATTTGATGATGCTATATACGTATAATTTGCTTCATTCATTTTAATTTTGAATTCAGAAAAAGACATATTTAAAAATTGAACTAGATTTGAAACTGTAGGACTATATCCTTCGATACTGTTATAAAATGATTTTTCAAGCGAGTTTGAAATATTTAAATTAGCATAAGAATTTGATGATGTTGAATATCCAGAATTTGAACTCTCTTTAACATTTGCACTATGATAAGACCTTAAATCTGAATTGAAAATACTTACGATTTCTAGGTAGTAAAAATATTTGTAATAATCATCTCGAGATATATACCCATTTTGGGAGAGATAATCTTTATAGCAGTTTTCGAATCCATCTGTATTCAATTTTGACCATGTATTGATACAATACTGTGTCAATTCCTTTGAGCTAATTCTATCTATATACTCCAACATCATATCGTTACCGTTGTAGGATATATGCTCGAATCTCTTAAAATTTGAACATTTCTCATTGTATACAGTCTTTAACTGATATTTTGAAACTATGCAATCTTTTATATCAGATTGTGCATATAACAACATATTTACAAAAAGTAAGGTAGTAGCTAGGGTTAATATTCGTTTGAACATACATTTATTGTTTGAGTGTTTGTGCTTATATAAAAATAGAAATCATTTTCAAGCTTTCTGAATTCTGGAAACCTTAAATAATTTTGTTTCTGAAAGTGGAATGTTTGAATACATAGCTCCCTTATGGATTTACCTTCTTCAAACAAATATTCAATTTCATTTTCGAATGGTACAACTTCCTTGTCTTCCATACTCCATTTTTGACCATTAGCTTTTTTCCGAAATAATTCACTTATCTCTTTTGGAGTATCGTAAGAGAGTTCAATATTTATATTCAAATTAAAGTGTAAGCTCATTATTGGTTTTCATTATTCATTACTGACAACGTTTGAATTCTCATTTCAACAATCTTCTTTTCACATATCCAACTCGTCCTTCAAATTTCACTTTAGACCACCATTCGTTATAGTGCTCTATGAATCCCACTGTATCTCCAATTTTAAACCTTAGTAAGACTTCCGATTTAGAAGTTGGCAATTTTCTCAAACTAGTTTCTAAGGTTAGTAAATAATATGTCTTTATTGAAGATTGCAGAATAGTTGACTCCTTATTGTCATATGCCTTCTTTTTTCGTGAAGGATATGTATAAGTCTTAGGTTTCTGCGATGGCGAAGGATATGTGTAAACCTTAGGCTTTGATGGTCGTTTTCCACAAACACCACATGAACCTCCATTATTACAATAAGCACAATAATTACATGTTTTACAAGCTGTGCAATAAACGCTACCTGTACACTTTCCTATATCTACGTATCTTCCACTGCATAATTTCGCGGATGCCTTTAATATTAAATCACTATTAACCTGTTCAACCTCCTCAGAAATATTTGATGATGAATAAATTAAAATAGCTAAAAAAAATGTAGCTATAAGTAAAGTAAAAACTACAATAGGCTTCATATGGTTATATATTTTAATTAAAAAATCTTCTTAAAACTAATGATAATTAATCTATTCTTTTTCTTGACAAAATTCGATTTTCGGTTAATTGCACATAACAATGTCACACCGCCATCCTCCTATATCCTTCTGCGTTTTTTTCTCATACCACCTCCACACTCGCTGGCATAACATTAAATTAAATAGTACTAAATATACATCTTTTTTCAAAATTCAACAAAACTACTACTCAACCGCCAGTAATCAATCAGAGGGGCTGAAGACGACCGTCGCCTTATTACCTATGCGGGAGGAAATGAGTCACCAAGCAATAACAAAACCTATACAGGATACCCCGTTTATTGAAGTGCCCCTATTCCGCTGCGAAATTTATGATACGCTGAATACTGCGCTCCGCCCTACTTTACCCAAACCCAAACCGCTCCCGGTGCCACCGCAAATTCTCCAACGCCGGATAATAGCGATCCGCTTCCGGCAGCAAGATCTCCTGACCAGCAAACTGCCGAAGATTTAAAGGAGAGTCTGTTTCGGTAAATGTCTTTTTGCCTTTGACCAGGATCTTATAATTATCGCTCAGACTGATCAGTCCATGGTCAAAAGCGCGGTGCAAATAAACACAGAGTGGAATACCGTTGGTGACGAGGTTGATCCCAAATTTTGCGTGCGGCTTGATGTGGGCGGCCTCGATTAAGGCAAAGGTTGGTTCTACTTTGAGTTTGGAAACACAGCAGGTGTAGTCGTATAAATCCATCACCTTTGTTTTGAATTTCCAGTCGCGAACGAAGCCTTCTACCACCATTACTTTTTTACGATATTTAGCGGGTGCTTCTTCGAGAACTTCTTGCTCTATTTCCTGGAATAAAGACGGGAGTGTAGATTGAATTTCTTGCTTGCTGTTTGGAAAAAAAGTATCCGCTAGTACCATCCGAAATATGGCCCGATATTCTGACTGCTGCAGCAATTCAAAAAGAGGTTCCTCAAAAACACCATGGGATAATTGCTGGACAAACTGTTTATTACTGGAAATGGATTTTTCTAGCGAACGACCTTCTTTGGTAATCGTTTTCCAAAAACCATCCTTTTGTAAATGATAAATCGGTAATCCGATATTACACTTATTTTGAGTCTCTACCAGTAGTTCCCAGTGTTTCTTAAAACTAACGAGTAGTCGCTCATCTAACGGAATCTTGTTTTTAGTGATCTCTTCTTTTTCTATCAGGTCCAGAATAGCTAATAGCAGAATGGGTTTGTGCGGAGCCAGGCCGTGCTTGGTAGGGCCTCGTTTGAGGGTGGTGAGTTTTTGGAGGTAGTGGGTTAATTTAGTGTAGAGCATTTTAATTGGTTGTTCCCTTTCACTAAGTGTGACGGACAATTTTTGTATATCCGCAGCCGCTGTTTTTAGTTGCAGCTAGCGTAAACCTCTAATTTTATAAAGTACCTTATCTTTGAAAAAAACCATTTTCATCAAATTGAAAATTATTTTTACCAACAGTCAAAATTGCTCCACCGTCTAATGAGGCAGATTGATATCTTCCCTTGTTCATTTTAATAAATTCAGAAATTTCACAACTCTCAGAGTAATACTTAACATATATATTATAGAAACTCATGTTTCCATATTCACTTTTGAAATGCGGGATGTACTGATTATCTACTCCTTTTGGTATCATTTGTAGTGAGTGGCATTGTATATTTACTTCTTCAATTGCCTCAGCTTTTGAATCTTGGAACCTCATAGCTTCCTTTAACATATTATCATACATTGATGGATTAAGATCATATAACCATTTAGCTTCTGAACTTAGTCCACTTGCCGTATCAAAGTCTGTTAGGATTCCTTCTTCAAAATAAAGATAATATCCAAGGCTTGCACTGTAATAAAATCCAAGATTTTCGTCTTCTGAGATATCCAAAACTTGTACTAAAAACTTGTGATTAAACGCTTTATTCTCAATTGCTTCCTTAAGAATATTTTCGCATTCCATACTTGAGTATTCAAACTCCCAATCTATTTTTTTGATTTCATTCTGTATTTGTTTCTCTGTCAAAGGCGAGACATTTTTTTCCGTCATAAAAAATACGACTTCTTTAGTAAATACCTTTACTCCTAGATTGGAAAGTAACTTTGATGAAAACATTATAACTGAGTGTACTTGATTTGTGTTATACCCTGTGTATTCTATTATCGAATTGATGGATCCATTACTTGGCATTTCATCCAGTTCCTCATATCCTTCATCTCCATTTACAAATACTCCTGTCTTTCGTTCTCGCGAATTACCAGAAAATACATTTTTAAAGAAACTCATTTAATTTATTTTTTGTGAGAAAATTTATTATTTACCTTTAATCATTAATTGTTTAAATTCTTTTTTGATCCTATTTCCTACTATTTTATATTACCATTCCTCATCTTCGTCTTCCTCTTCATCCTCCTCTTGGCATGAGGAGCACAAACCGCCATAAACATAATATTCATGACCTCCACACCTCGAACAGGTATTTTCTATTTCGTCTGTACAATCATCGCAGTAACTATCATAAGAGTCTTTACTTCCCCCACATTCAGGACAAATTTCATCTTCTGCCTGGCGAATAAAAGAGATTTCACTCGGTGAGTTCCAAGAAAAATTACAATCTTCCTCGCTACCTATGATCTCAACCTCATAATCCACTCCCCTATCACTTGTAAAACTGACTGAGCCATCTGAAATTTCAACAGGATCAAAATGACTATCATCAAGCCAACCACCATTTGACCAAAAAATCTTAACCAACTCATTATCTTCTATTTCCACCTTGAGTATATATTCAGAATTGGCCCTTGATTTACTATAGTGATATTTTATCTCTGCGCAATATTCCCCATCTTTATAACCATAGTTTTCACTAGAGATATACTCTTTATAAATATTTGAATTTTGACGTGATGGATTACCGCACGAGGCAAAAATTAATATTATTAGAAAGAACTTATTTATTGTTTTCATATTTATTGTGATTTACCCCACTATATTATTTCACTAATTTCTATCTTTATCCCTATCCAAATTAGACTTTATTTATAAAAGGGTTAGTACTCTAAGACTATAATATCAGCAAGATTAGCATACAATTTTTTCTCACAAAAGTGACAAAATTTACCTATTACAAGACTGTGGAGACTTAGCTCTATTTTTTGTTTTTTAATTGAGTATATAATTCATCTAATATAAACTTCGCTTTCGAGATAGAAAGGTCATAGCCTTTATTTTTTGCGAACTCCATACATAGCTGGAGCGCTTCTAAATGATCTTCACTAATTAACTTCTTCTTCACTTCAACTAATGACGCCTCATCTAAAAAAAAGGGATTTCCCCCTACCATCTCAATATCCTCAAAACGCTCATTCAAAAATAAAAATCCCTTTGAATCTACTAATAGTTCTCCCTTCTCAATTCTGTCATTGATTAAGGACTCAATTTGAATAGGAAGAACATTTAACTTAAGAGCAAGACTTTTATATAAATCCGTCAAAATCATTTCAGACCTGCCATTTACTACGAAATCATTACTAAAAGTCCTAAACCACTGATTATTTACTTTATTAAATATTGTTTTACTGGTGCTATAGCTAATTGATGACAGACCGATGAATCCGCCTTCTAATATTACAAACGTTTTTCTCGGATCTATTTTAATATTACTAAATAGGCTCAGAGCTGAGGTACTTCTGTATTTTGATACGAACCTAAATATTTCATAAATATGCTTTGGTTCATCAAATTTTTTAAGATATTTTTCAACAATTTGTCTATGTGTTCCACCTAACTCAGTTCCCTCATCCTCCCATTCTTTTAACCCATATGTACTCCACTCAGTAAGAATAAAAACATCAGGATGATTAAGTAATTGCGATCGAACTGATTCAATATTCTTAGGTTTTTCCTTGAATAAAACATTTAACTGTGGAAGGATTTCAGACACATTCATTGGAGTCGCATTTCGTTCAAGTATCTCTTCTATATATTCATATGTCAATTTTATAGTATTTCGAGGAATGATAATTTCTCCGTTAATTGTTTCTAATCCATATTCTTCGTAAACAAGTCTGATCGCAATACCTTCAACATCATCATTATTTACTTTTAAATTATTATCTACTTTAAATTCCCTTAGTAATTCTTTGATATTTAATCTTATCGTCTTCTTGATCTTTGTTTTTACAATTAATTTAATTTTTCCCGTCAGTTTTTGAAAATTTACTGATTTTACAATTCTACCTAAAGCTAAATATTTATAGAAATGTTTTTTCTTATCATTTATAACTAAATCGTATTCGTCATATAGTATACTTAAAATTTTATAAAGTATCGTTTCTGGAAATTTTATTCTTTTTATATTTTCTATTTGCCTAAGTGATAAGAAAGATTTTTTTTCAATAAAAAGATCTAAAGTTAAAATATCGTATTTATTTAAAACTACCTTTAAAATTTTTATTTCATTCTCTATCTTGGAAATAGTACTATTTCTAAGTTGACGAATCCTCTCTCTAGAGATTGAATAACTATCACCAAGTGTTTGTAAAGATTTTTTCTTGTTTTTGTTTCCGACAGGAAAAGATGCCTTTACTATGTCTAATCCTCTTTTCGATATTTTTTGAGAAAGATGAAATTTAACTAATGGTAAGATTGGAAGTTCCTCGATGACCAGTTCTTTTTTGTTAAGCCATTCTTTTAATGTATCTTTTTTATATCCTAGGCTAGATTCTATCTGAAATAGCCTAATCTCATTATTTTCCTCTCTTTTGTGAGACCCATCCTCTAATGCTATTATGACTTTCTTAATAAATGGTAGCAGTTCTTTTAATGTTTTTCTACCTGCTAATTCAATTTTTAAAATTTCATTACTATTCTCGTATTTTAGAATTAACATCGGATCATTAATAATCTCTGAGACTATTTTGTCAAGAATATTACATGACCTGGTGGAAAGTTGATCTGCTTGCTGACTTCGCAAAAACTCAATGATATCAATTATCTCAGAGGAAGAAATCTGTTCTAGAACTTTTAAAATTTTCCTTTCGCTTTTTTTTAACAATGGTTTTTCCGAAAGAAAGTGAAATTTTAAATAAATCTTTTTTAAATCATTTGGAATAGCTTCTAGAGAAGAACTAAATATTACAAATTCTTCTAAAGATATTATCTTATTTTTCTCAATAAAAATTTGTGACTTAGTACTAATATTTTCAGAGGAGCAAATTGACCTAAAACTTTGACTGCAAAAATCATCCTTTAGATAATATTCACAAATCGAAACTAGCTCATTCTCAGTTTTTCTTCCTGCCTTATCTAGCTGTAAAAAAGTCTTGTGCTCTGTGTAAAAATTTATTATGGCTTTTAAGTCATGTAACTCATTCTCCAAACAAACATTATACGACCTGACAGATAATGAATGTAATTCAGTTAAAGTTTCTAAACTTATTTTCATGCGTAAATAACTTAATCTGAAATTTTAGAAAGTAAATTTGAGGTCAAAGGATTTACCTCTTCTAGATTTTCGAGAGAAACATTATATTTTACACCTGTCACTCCTTGGGGAATATCTTCATTCATAATCTTAGGAAGATCATCTAAATCATAAAATTTTAAAGAATTAGCACCCTCATCATAATCAAACAACAAATCTGTTGTATTTTCAATTTCATTCCCAATAGTACTTAATACAAGTTTATCAAGTTTAAATATCAAATTTTTATTTTTTATCTTTTGTTTAACCATATCTAAAAGTTGAAAAATTGATATTCCAAAATCAGATCGATTGATAAAAACAGATCCTACGAAGACAGGTTTATTCTTTTTTGATGTCATTTGATTTTGAGAAAAAGTGTGAATACGTTGATTTTGAGATGTTGATTTAATTTCAAGACATTGAATCCCATCATCAAAATCATATGTGTCATTCTCATCAATATGCCATGCTTTAACAAGGTAATCAGCATCTCTTGATTCGTTAATCACGGTTAGTTCTCCAAATAGACCTTGGACTGTTGTAAGAGGAGGAAGAGACAAATATTGAAAAAGTGATACTACTTTATTTATCTCTACAGCAACTTCAGATACTTGTGGAGCATCTCCAAGTGTATCAAGTAAATCTTTACAGATGCTAAGAAAATAAATTTGCAAATCTCTTGAGACTGGCTTTAAAGTCAATATAGAATAATTTCCTTCTTGCACCTTACCTGAAGACAAATCTTCTTCACTGGCTATCCTACATCTTTTATTAAATAACATTCCAAAAAGCCTAAGCTTCCTAGTTGGTAGTGTTCTCGAACTGTTTCCTAAAGTCTGAACTAAAAGACAAAGTGACATATTTTCATCGATGCCTATCTTATGATTTGGATACTCTGGAATGCCGGCAATTTTAAATGTCTCTGATGCTGGAGCTTTACCATTAAGAAGTTTGTCATATAAATTTATCCACATAGTTCTCATTTTTAGTTTGTCCCTGTAAATGTCAACCTGAGATTTTCTGGGTAAATTAAACCTAATGTATAAATCATTTTATTATGCAGATGTGGATAATCTTCATTCTCTAATTTTATGCGGTGAACCTGAATATTCAGTGTATCAGTGAGCATAATTTGCTTATCGCCTGGATATACTTGAGATCCGCTTGTAGAACGACCAGTGTATATATTATTAATTCTTTCAGGAGAATCTAATCTACGTCTTCTTGGTTCAATCCTATTATAAGCAATTTCAATTAAATTACAGTTTTCTATAGTATTATTATCTGCGTGATATAGAAGATATTCTATTGTCAAAGACTTCAAATCCTTATCCTGAGCAGTTGTCATCTTAAATTTAAGTAAGAATTCAATCGCTCTTTTGATTGGAATTTTTGCTATTCTATGATCTCTATCTTCTGTACCAAAAACAAACATGCCTTCGTCCATATTAGCTTCAAATTCGGAGATTAATCTACGAGTCTGAATTATATTATTTTCAATATTCGACACTGCATTTGTCTGTTTACTACCAGATAAAGTCTGTCTTAATAAATCTGATGATAGAATATTTGTTCTAGTTGGTCTTAGTCTATCTGTTAGAAGAAAGGTTCTAGAAAATTCATCCGTTGTCTGGCTTTTCAAAATAGTTCTTAGATATTCTTCGTGTTCAACATAATCAATATATTCCTGAATAGATGAAGCTGGTAAGTAAACTCTGCAACTTTTTATATATGACATTTTATATCCAAAAAATCTACACCTCTGCTGTATAGTGTCGGCATTAGATCTACTAACGGTATATCTTGGCATATAGGTAGTCATTAAACCTTGCACCGTAAACCCTCTATCCAATTTTGCACCTCCTATCAATATGTGGCAAGAAACAAGAGACCAAGTGACCTTCTCCGCATCTCTACCACTAATAACTAAATGAGTTTTAGTATCTAACAAACATTCCTCTATTGCTTCATGAATTTCATCTCTACCAAATTCATTGACCCCTAATTTTCTTTTAGCACTTTCTATCTTTAGATCAAAAGATTTAATAAACTCTGTTTTTATTGGGTTCTCATCTACTAACTCGTAATTCTCTATCCATCTATTAACAATATCTTCAGCCCAAGTTTTAAACAATCTATTATCGTCTTTTCTAACACCAGGATGGATCATCATACTCAGTAATGATTCATGCTTTAATAGTATAATTTGTAGTGCACATCCTATATAAAATTCCTGTAATGCGTCAATAAGACTTTCTGGAGGGCTAGATAGTGGATTTCTGGAATGATGATATACCTGATCTTCTGGAATCGTAACTATTAAATTGCTTCTATTTTCGACAAAAAACTTTTGCCCTCCGGTGTATTGTATTCCTGGAGAAAGAATTACATGAAAATCAGGGGAAAGAACACTCATTATATCAATCAAAAGTGGACCTTGAGGAGTAGCCGTATATTGTAAAAAAGTATGATTGATCAAATTGTTTTTTAGATTAACAATTGATTCAAACGTTCGGCTTTCATCATCCGTATTATTTTTTGAATTCCTTCTAGCTAAGGTATTTAAACTTGCCTGATCTGCTTCATCATCAATAATTAGAACGGGACCAGAGCCTAGGGTATCCCTGACACCATCATCGGAAAAGATACTGGTAATTCGATCTATTTTACTTCTATGTTTGAGTGCTGTTAGAATAATCAAAGGCTGAAGTCTCTGTTTTAGAGATCTTGTAATTAATGGGATTTGATTCACATCAGGATTTTCAATTACCTTATATGATCTGTTGTTCTCTTTATGAGTTAACAAATCATCTCTCAATCGTTTCGTTGTCTGATAAAGTAAATTATTTTTTGTTCCTGCTAAAATTATTACGACTCTATAACCATTATCTTTAGCTAAAGCTGTCATGGTAGTGAACGAGAGCGTCTTACCACTTTGTACATAACCTATCGCCAAACCGGTTGTAGAATTTACTTCTAATTTTTTTGAAGTACACTTTGAAAAAAGTTCAACAGATTCTCTTAGAAGCGTTTCTTTCTCTTCATCAGATAGTTTATTCTGTCTATTAATCAAACCTGTTGTTTGATCTCCAACTACCACATTATTATCTTCTGGCTCATTAACTATTGTAAGTGTTTCCATTATAGAGTCTTTAAAATTTTATCCAAGTTTTGTCTTATATATCCACCCATCCTTGTTCCTTGCGAAGCGCTTATGACTTCAGAAAGTAGAAGTGCTTTAAGTATTGCAAGTACTGGCTCAATGTTTTCTGGACTGATAATTTTATATTTTTCAAAAAAATCATGAGATAAATTTATTATTCCTTTCCATACAAAGGGTTCTTCCGAATCATGTAAATCACACAGGAGTAGTCCTGGCTGATTTACGAATTTTATTTTGACATTGTATTCCTGATTCCCATGTGGAAAACTTATATTTATTTCTTTTAGTTGATTTTCTTTTTTGATCTTTTGGGGAGCCGTTACTGTAGGAGTATCTTTGATCTCTTTTATAGCTTTATTAATATTAGCTTTGTATTCTTCATTATGCGATTTTTGTTTTTCTTTTTTAAGTGTCTTATTAATGATCTTTAATTTCTGACTTTTTGTTTGTTGTTTACGATATCGATCGCCTTGTTTCAATAAGTTGAATGATTTTTTATTCAGTTCTTTTTTTACGGCACCTAGTAATTCTTCTAGCTCATTGATCTGCGTAAACTTTCCTTTATCAAAAGATACTCTAAATCCTTCAAGTTCTAATTCCCCAAATAACCTTTTATCCCTTGGTGAACCAGCTTGGCCACAAATTATTTTGGGATGGTACTTTTCATCATGGCTTCCTTGAATAACTCTGCCTCTCCTAAAAAGAGAAATCCCACTATTATTTGTGCTCATTTCTTTGAGTAACCCTATGAATCCATTGACCTTATATTTGCCAAATTCAAAAGCTATTTTTTTCTTCCATTTAACACTTTTCCCTCCAGGTTTATCGACAAAAGGTGCGTTTAAAATCTCAGGATCTTCGTAAATCAATTCCTCCCCATTAAAAACTAGTTTCATTTCATCCGTTCTCAAAAATTTGCGATATATACTTCTCAAATGATTTTTTATTCTTACTAATTGTCTTCCTCTCTGACTGGGCGCATTATGGCTCAATCCTTTTAAATATACTTCAGTAAAATGACTTTTACTAGTAGTAGAAGTATTTTCAACATTCAACTCTTCCTTCTCTTCTAATATTACTTTATTAAGATCAAAGCTTACTAAACGTTCAATTTTTTCATTAATGGCCGAAGTGCGGACGCTATAAAAATCTGCTAACCAAATAGAAGCGATTTTCATTCCCATTCCAAATTCTGAAAGGCCAGTGTTATCCAATGGTATGTTTGCGGGTTCAAAGGCTCTAGTAAAGTTTTTATAATCAATTCCTCCTGCATTGTCACTTATTCTTATAAAATCCTCATCAAGATTTATATCTAAGTAAATAGTAAATTTATAGGAACTGTCTTCGACAGAAAGAATTTTATTTTTATTATATAAGTAGCTTTGCAAAGCATTATCAACAAATTCAGCAAGAGCATACCAAACTTTATTATTCATACTTCTGTATGCACCATATGCTCCCGCTTTAAATTTTATTGAAACCTTATCAATTGATTTAGACATTATCTAATATTAAGTTTTTTGCTATTTTTTGTATTATTTTAACATTGACGGCATTTCCTAAAGCGGAAAAACATGCACCTTTATTGGCAGGCAGTTCTATACCATTCAACGATTGAATTCTTGCCCCTTCTCTAGCTGTAATATATCTTTCCGCAAATCCAAGAATTGGAACTTGTGTACTTACCGTAACAAGGGATGGGAAAAAGTCAGTCTTCTTTATTCTTACTCCAGATCCTCTAAATTGTATTATGTGCTTCCTCAAGTCTCTCTCACCTCCCTGAATGTTCCATTCAAATTTTTGCCAGCTAGCTATACTTAACTTTTTAATTTCTCTAACAATCGGACTCAACTCTTTTTTATATTTTTTATAAAAATTTCTATTACTTTTTATATAGTGCTTTTTCCAAATAGGAAATTCTTCTTGTTCTGTTTTAGCATAGTTTGGAAGAAGATGAAATAATTCTTCTTTAGAGTTTCCTTTTAATTTTTTCCCAAAACTACCTTTGGTTTTTTTTAAAACTTCTGTGTCACAACTGTAAGGAGTTAATTCTTCAAATGGATATGTAGCTCCAAACTCCATACTCCATACAGGAAAACTAGGAAATTTATCTTCTTCAGGAATGGCATCAATAAATTTTTGCCAGATATCAATAACATTAATCTTTTCTGGCTCTAGCTTCCGAACATCAATAGGTTTCTTATCTAAATAGTTATGAATAGAAGTTTTTCTGTTAGTCTTCTTAGGCCAACTAAAATGATCTAGATTTTTCTTCGCTCCAACAATAAAAATTCTTTGTCTATGCTGAGGTATACTAAAGTCATGAGGTGACAGTATCCTCTTATCTATATCATACTGAAGAATTTCTTCCAGAATATACTTTATCTCCTTCCAAGTATTTCCAGCATCATGCTTCTCCAAATTCCTAACATTCTCTAATATGAAATATTTAGGTTTATGAAATTCTAGAATATCCCTTATTTTATAAAAGAGATTACCATTTTTTTCATCATTCAATCCTTTTTGAATACCAGCCTTTGAAAAAGGCTGACAAGGAAATCCAGCACACAAAATATCATGTTTAGGAATTTTACTTACCTCTATTTTAGTTATATCTCTATTAGGTTTTATTCCATGATTTTTTTCATATAATATAGCTAAAGATTCTTTTATTTCGCTTGCAAACACGCATTCGTGCCCAAGCTTGGATAAAGCAATATGAAAGCCCCCCAAACCAGCAAATAAGTCAATAAATTTCATTGATTGATTTCAGATTAAAAAAATAATATAATATGTGTTTTCTCTTAAGCGGTAGAAATGCAATGAACTGAAACTCAACTCTTTTTGCTATAAAAAACATTCTCATAATGCAGATGTGAAATTACCTATTTTCTTTAAGACAACATCAATACATCGTCAAAAAAATAATATTAATCTGTTATTTTATAAAAACCAAACTACTTTTATGTATCATTTGTTTGTTAAACTATCGAGTACAACCTCCTTTTTCTCTTCTGGAGATCGCCATTTCAGTTTGTTATATTGCTAACAACCAATAAAGTAGTGTTTTCTCCTTGGAAAATCCCTTTTGAAGTCTACTAAAACCACAAATACATTCAACCGCTAAATATTCATCTCGCTTCCACCCAATTCTAAAGCATCATTCTATACTCTCCTTTATCCAAATCCAAACAATTAATAAATTGTCAATAGCGATAAAGTACTATTAGTTTTCTCAAAGCACCTAGCCAAATCCGATTTTACTACAATAAAATATATACATTCCTCAACGACAAGTCATTCGTAGCCGTGTACCAAATCAAATGTTCCTTAAGCACAAGGATAAATCCCTTACCCCACAAACAAAACATCCATCCCCAAACTATTATCAATCTCCGTACTATACGCATTCTCCTTCACCCCAAAGGTCGTAATCAACGTCAGAAAAACCAGCTTCTTTGATTTACTAACCGCCTTAAAAATACCTCGTTTATTTCTCAGTTTTTCGAGGTAGGCTTTGGTGATGGTAAATTGCTCGTTGTAGAATTTGATCTCACAGAGATTGATGATCTGATCATTTCTGTCCAGCAGCAAATCAATTTGAGTACCCGCGTGCGTATCATCTCCCTGGAAGACAAAACTGGAAGGTTCCGTATAAACACCACCGATTTGTAAAGCGGTTTTTATTTGGGAGATATGTTTCAGACAAATATTTTCGTAGGCGTAGCCGCTCCAGCTTTTAAATTTTTGGGTCTGGCTTAGTGCCTGCCAGAGACCTTTGATGCTGCGCTTTTGTTTTTCGATAAAGTTGAGATAGAATAAAGAATACTCGTCGGTGAGCCGGTAGAGCATATCTTTTTTTAGTTTACCAAACGGATAGTAAATCGAGATAAAACCAGAATGTTCCAGTTCGTTTAATACTTTGGTCAGGCCTCCACCGTTGGTAAATTTTGTCAGCTTGATGATCTCCGCTCTCGTCAGTCCTTTCCACTTGGAAGCCAGGGCGCGGATGACCTGAATATGGTTATCGGCATTTTTAAACAACGCTGGATACAAATTTTCAAACTCATTGTTTAATAAACCGCTATCCAGAAAACAAATATCCTCGATATTTTGGATCGCGCCTTTTCCCTTTTTAACTTCTTTCAGATAATGTGGAATTCCCCCCATCACCATGTAGATCAGGATCGTCTGATATCTGTTTAGATTGACCTTCCGATCCTTAAAATAAGTTTCTGTTTCTGCCAGGGTAAAAGGTTTGAGGTAAATTCGTCTGGTAATTCTGTTATGTAAACCACCTTTGTCTTTGACTACTTTCTGAATCATCCACGAAGCCGCCGAGCCACAAATAATCAGCAGAATATTATTTTTAGAAGCCCAGTTATTCCAGAAGTATCCGAAGGCCCGTAAGAATCCGGAACGGTGCGTCGCAATCCAGGGCAGCTCGTCGAAAAAGATAACTCGTTTTTTAGAGGTCTTCTTTGCTTCCAGAACGGTGATGAGAGAAAAGAAAGCATCCAGCCATTTTTTAGGTGATGGTACATCTTCTTTCTTCCCTGCATATTTTTGCAGATTGAAAGTAAATGTTTGTAGTTGTTCTTCCGTTGGTGCATTTTGTACGCCCGTAAATTCCAGGTTTATTTTATCTTTAAAAACGGATCGTACCAGAAACGTCTTCCCTACCCTTCGACGTCCAAACACGGCAACCATTTCCGATTCTTTGGATTGATAAGCCTCGTTTAAAATTTCGATTTCCTTTTCTCTTCCGGTTAAAATGGTTTCCATAATTTAATTATTACTCGCTTAAAGTGCTAAAAATACGCAGATAAAGCGAGTAATAATAATTATAGCTCATACTATTACTCGCTTAATCTATACAAAAAAGAGAGATTAAGCGAGTAATAAATTTTTTAAGTATAAAGATTAGAAAGATCTTCTCAATTAGAAATTGTCTAAATCAAATCAACCCCAACTTCTCCAACCGCCAGATAATCCGCCAGACCTTCACCCGATCTTTCTCCAACTCCACCGGATCAGCACTCAAAAATTCCTTCTTACCTTCCCAGTCCAGCAACTTAAAATTTCCCTTCTCCTTCCCAAAGACCACCTTCGTCATCTTCCTTGCAACTAACAATCCATCCACCGCCATCAGGTACCATTTTCCGTTTTCAAACCGTCCGGCCAGATCCGACTCCACGACCACGTAGGTACACTCCATCACGCCCGTCGGCAAATCACTTCGGGTCGTATACCCTACCGCATCGTGTTCCAAATCCGGAATAAAAATATTCTTCGGATAACTATCACGGGATCTTCCTTCCAGCATCTCGGTCGTTGTCAGGATCGGAACGAATTTCCCCGGACCAATCTCTGCCGGCATCGACATCGTTTCGCTCCCCTCTCCGGTCACCAGCCACGAGTAGCTGACATCAAATTTATCGGCGACCAGTCTAAGGTTATTGCGGTGCATTCTGCTGGCACCCCGCTCCGCGCTGGACCAGGCCGAGGCCGTAACACCGATCAAATCGGCGGCTTTTTGTTGTGTCAAACCCTTCTTTTTTCGGGCAATTTTTAATCTTGATAATTCCATAGCGTGCAGTTTAAAGCAATTAAAAGCATTTGTTTTTTATCCTTGTAAAAATAAATAAAAGATGGTATAATTGCACTAATTAGCAGTGTTTACAATCTATACATTTTACTTACAACTAAATCTATATTCATTATGGCTAAGAAAAGACTCACAAAAAAACTGACCCGAAAAGACCTGGTTGGTATTTCCAAATTTGCCAAACTCAGCATCTCAACGGTCATCAAATGGTACGACGGCTCCTTAAACGTAAAGCCCGAAACCGAACAAAGAATCTTCGAGGCAGTCAATCTACATTT
>JAUKWC010033946.1:0-17200 GCA_032356245.1 Endocladia muricata | reverse complement strand
CCCTACCCCCCCATTCTCTTCACTCACTGTACCTGCCTCTCTCTGCTTTTCCTTTCCTCCCCTTCTTTCCCTCTTTCCCTCTTTCCCTCTTTCCCTCTTTCCCTGCTCGCCCCCAAACCTCCCCGCCTCCTTCCCTTTTTCACACCCCACCGTCACCATGCCTTTTGTCCCGCCTACTCCGCTTCCCGTGCGCCCTTTGCGCCCCTTGCGCCCTTCCCCTCGCACCCGCACCCCCGTCTCCAGCGCCCTTCCTACCCCTCCGGCACCGCTGTCGGCCGTCCTCTCCGCCCTGCTTGCCCTCTCCCCGCTGTGCCCCGTCGCCCAACCCGCTGCCACCGCGCCTACTGCGTCTGCGGAACATGCCAGCGGGAGCGTGGGCACGGGCATGGGCATGGGCGTGGGCGTGAGCACGAGCATGAGCGCTGCACCTGCCTCTCGTGCCGCTATCGTGCCGGTTCTGTTCAATCCGTTTGCGCCCAAGCTGGTCCCACCGCCTCTTCCTCTTCCTCTTCCTGTTCCTGCTCCTGCTCCTGCGCCTGCGCCTGTCATGCCGGTCATGCCTGCCGCCCCGCAGCACCCCGTCGTGCCCGAGCCTGAGCGCAAGCTGCTGGAGGTGCCCACGCCGCCGTCCCCGCCCTCGCCGATGCAGCTTTTCGATGGGGGGGCCCCTCCCCCGTCGCGTCGCCCGGCAGGCCATCCGCCCTCGTTTGTCACGCAGGCCGTGCGCACCGTGGGCACGGCCGTCGTGCGCATTGACACGGAGCGCGTCATTCGGGCGTCCCAGGTGCCGCATCCGTTGGATCCGTTGCTGGAGGATCCTGCGCTGGCAAAGATCTTTGGGGAGCCGCCGAGTCGCGCCCGGCTGGAGCGCGGCCAGGGCAGCGGCTTTATTATCTCGGCAGACGGGTTTTTGTTGACGAATGCGCATGTCGTGAGGAAGGCCCAAAAGGTCACCGTCACTTTGACAGATGGGAGGTCGTTTGTAGGGGAGGTCAAGGGTGCGGATGAGTTTCTGGATCTGGCCGTCATCAAGGTGGAGACCGAAGGTAAGAAACTGCCTGTGGCACCGATGGGAGTGAGTTCGGAGCTCGAGGTGGGCGACTGGGTGATTGCGGTGGGCAACCCGGTCGGCTTGGACAATACAGTCACCCTGGGGATTGTGAGTAGTTTGAACCGGTCGTCGTCGGAGGTCGGCATTCCGGAGAAGCGCTTGAATTTGATTCAGACGTCGGCGTCGCTCAATCCAGGGTCGTCAGGGGGGCCGATCTGCAACCAGTGGGGCGAGGTGGTTGGGATCTCGACGGCAGTGCGCGCAAACGCCGAGGCGATCGGGTTTGCAATTCCCATCGACGTGGCAAAGGAGGTGGCATCGGAGCTTGCGCGCGGGCAGGCAATTGCGCATGCGTTTGTCGGCATCAAAATGTCCAATTTAACGCCGGCGTTTGCACGGCAGAACAACAAGGACCCGAATTCAACCGGCATTGTCGCGGAGACGGATGGGGCATTGGTTGTGCGCGTCATGCCAAAGTCACCCGCGGCGCAGGCCGGCGTGAGAAGGAATGACGTGATTGTGGCTATTGATGGCGTGAAAGTGAAGAGTGCAAAGGATGTGCAGGCTATTGTAGATCGGTCCAGGGTAGGGCAGCTGGTCAACTTGCGCGTGCTCAGAGGGGAGGGGGGGGCGCCGATTCAGCTGGAAATTAAGACGGGAAATCTGTCAACCGTGAAAAAGGAGCAGATGGTGAGGATACCGGGGATGGAGCCGAGAGAACAGATGAATACTAGAGTTTAGGGAGAAGGGGAGAGTCGTGTTGCAGGAAACGCTCTCCTTTTCCACATATCTGGGGGAAGGGGGGTTGAGTTTCTTACTCGTTTCGACGACAAGTCGATTGCATTCGAGTCGAGGCTGTCTCTGGGGACTTTGCGGGGCATGTTCATATCTGATCAGGTGGAGAGATACAGGATGTTAGGATGCGACTGCGGTATAGTGAAGGGACGCATGTCTTTGAGCTGTTTTGCGCTTGTTTGATCTAGTGCGGCGTATTGTAAAGAGAATCGCACCGTATCTCCTGACAATCGTCGTTTGTCAAGGGAAATGCCAATCTACGAGTAGTTTTGATCACAGAAGGTCTGTTGCTTAGAGCATCCAATGCTCGTCAATCTTTCCAACCGATGGCAGTCGGTGCTGTACCAAGCTCGCCCCATCTTCGTAAAAATTTAGAAACAGCTCCACGACATCTGCCTACTGGGATGGACTAGGTGCTCACGAGTAGGACCCGCTTCTCGATTGAAAAATCCACCTCTCAGCAACTACGACAAAGTTTCCATGCCACAACTGCAGGTAGGTTCCCTACACCATCTCTCGCATCATGCTACATTGCAAAATCTCATCTTTTGTTCATTATCCACTTCAATATACACCCTCACTACCCCCCTTAACCACTCCCCTCCCCTTGCCTCTTTCTACAAAATTCCCTGCATGCCCTTCCCATAAAACCCATGCCTCGACGCATACACAGTCCCCACACTCAGCGCCGCCCCTCCAAGTGCCCAAATCGCCGCCACCCGCGGCCCTCTTGTACTCTTATACAGCCCTCCGGCCAAGCCTCCTGCCAGCGCGAAATTTCCCCATCCCTCATCACTTGCATACGAGTGGATAGCCGATTCCGTCAAAGAAAAGCCGAGCGCCAGCACGCCAAACGCATTTGCCATCAACGCCCCTCTCTTCCCCGTCCCATTCAGCACAGCATTCAAGCGAAGCTTTCCCGGCTTGCCTGCCGACGCCCGCAACGCCTCGTAACAGCCCCAGCTGCCGCCGCCAAGTGCACCTGCAATGTACGAGAGACCGGCGAGATTGGTGAGCTGCTCCGCGCCATTCTTGCGGCGGATCTCCTTGTAGTCGTCCTCGAAGACATAGTCGACGCCCGCCGACTGGCGACCGCGTAGCTGGGCGCGAGGGGAGATGACGGATGGATTGATGCGACCCATGGCGTTGAAGTCGATGGCCGAGGGGGAGGAGGACGCGGAGGAAGTGGGCGGAGGGAAATCAAAGGTTGAGGGAGGAGGGGTGTACAGGTCAAAGGCACCCGTGGAAGGGGCAGGATCGAGATCATCGGTGAAGGCAGTGCCAAAATCACCGTCGTCTACGGCGCCGGACGAAAGCGCCGCGGAATAAGGGTCGACGGAAAGCGTTTGCGAGGCCTCCTCGACGGAAGGGGAAGACTCATCGTCGGGGGCAGGCGAGGACCAGATCCAGGACATGGCGAGACAGACAGAAGGAAAGTGAAGGCGATTTGCAAAATGGCAAACAGGTGGGAGCAGCGGAGAATGTGAAATGAAGGGTAAAGGATGAGGACGGGCAGGGAGGAGGTAAATAAAGCGTCGATGTGGCGGGGGCAGAGAGAAGTCGAGCGGCTTTTGAGTCGAGCTAGTGTAGCTAGACTAGAACATGAAATAATGATGCAAAAATAATAATAACAAAATAATGAAAAAGGCATGGGGGGGGGGGAGGGGAGGTTCTTTCAGTAAATGAAGCTGGCTGGAACGACAGGAGAAGGAGGGGTACTGCACAGTACTGTATGTGGCTGGTGTGTTGGCGGCGGCGGAGGAGGTGGGTGGACCGGTCTGGGAAAGCGCCGTGGAATATGTTTACGTTGGAGAGAGCCGGTTCCATACGTCTCTTTCTAAGTGGCTCTTCCGGAACTATTCTGACACTGTCAGCACTATGCATTCAGAGAGCGTACAAACACGTGTACCCCTTGTTTCTCTTCGAATCAATCATTTCTCACCGTTTACGCTCAATTCTCACCCCTGCCCACAACCGTCTCCTCATGTCCTCCGCACCCCGCCCCTTCTCTCACTCACTGCTCCACCTCCTCTTCTCCCACCGCTTCAAACCCAAGCCTGCTCGCCTCCATCCGCCACACCCCTGCCCCCCTTCCCCCTCTGCGCGCGCGCCGCGCGCCGCCAATGACCCGCCCCCTCCCTCCGCAATGGCCTCCACCTTTGCCGTAAGCGACCTGCGCAAGATCGGCATTGGGCTCACCGCTTTTGGTCTGGCTTTTTCCCTTCTTGGCGTCGCTCTGCTCTTTGACAAGGGTCTGCTCGCCATGGGCAATGTTCTCTTCCTTGCCGGCGTCATGCTCATCATTGGTCCGCGTCGCGCCGTCCGCTTTTTCTTCCAAAAGCGCAAGGCAAAAGGATCCGCCTTCTTTTTTGCAGGCATGGCCCTAGTGCTTTTGGGCGTTCCCATTCTGGGGATGGGCATCGAGGCCTTTGGCTTTGTCAACCTCTTTGGCGACTTTATCCCAGTCGTCATCTCGTTTTGCAGGCGCATGCCAGTGCTGGGCAATATGCTCAATTTGCCAGGCGTCCGTGTGGTGCGTTAAGAATCCACGTATCATGCGAAAAGAGGAGCCGTCGGTCTGGCGGCCTGGTCGTTCCATGCGCACGTGCAACTAACTTTGCGTTCCCTTTTTGTGCGTTCTTCTCAAAAAAATGGTTTGTTGCGTGCGGTGCAGGTGGCCGACAGACTCGCGGGAAACATGGGAAAGAAGCTGCCAGTGTGACCCTTCTAGTATTGCCCCCTTTGCTCCAATTCCGGACCGAGTCCGTTTCTAGCTTGGTCACATTTGCGCTCCTCCCGCGTTTTCTGAGCTACCTGACATTTGGGTTGGGATTCCGTGCCTCGCATGTACAGGACGAGACACATCCGCGCCTGGCAAATATCTATGCGCGTATGGGTCTGGATTGAGCTCGATCGCAATCTGCCAACGCCTCGTGGCAATTTGCAAACGGCGCCCTTGCGCGAGTGTCTTTCGAAGCACGAGCTGTCCCGTCCAGAGTTTTCGGCCGTCGGGCAGGTATCGGGCAATGCGCGAGAAGCGGAGTGTAATCAGCTCCACAAGCTTATGCTACAGGTGGGATCCCTCTAGTTCGCGTGGTTGTGTGGATAGAGAGACGGTGCTTCTTTTGATGGGGGTGGTGGCCGAGTGCCCTGCGTTGGGTCCAGGGTATGTATTCGCTGTAAAGTATGGTTTTATCGCATCCTTAATGTCCTTTTGCCCTTGACTTGTTGCCTATTGCAACTTATTGAGGCTTGTCGTCTAGACCCAAGTATAGCTATGAGAGAAGGTCGTTACGCTAGTTTGATCACTGCACTGCGATACAATGGACATCAACCATTAGTTTCCCTCTCGAAGCAGCTTCTCATTCGGAGATAAGCAGTCCTGACACTTTCATACCAGTTGCTGATATAAAAAAAGGCACATCTGGGCTAGTTCGCAGAGTGTACGACCTTAAAGTTAGTTCAGCATCGTCGATAACGGTGATAGTGTTGCAGAGGCTTCCAAAAAATGTTGACGTCCGACACTGTTCCCCTCTGTCATGTTGCTCTCACGTATAGCTCAAAGCAAGGGTGATGACCGAAATCAATCTAGGCTGTGGGATTAGGAGTCACAAAAAGCAGAGCCTAGAGAAAGTGCGCAGGTTAATCGTCCACATTCATCAGACTGCAGCCCTTACTTTAGTTATATCCGATGAGGAATTCCAATCCGCAGAAACGAATCTTTAGATTTGTGACAAATGAAGCAAAGTGTTGAGCAACACTTGATCGGGGATTCCCGGGTACAGAACGCGCGGTTGTTGTGGAATAGCGCCTGAGACCGCACGAAGTGCTGGACAATACCTCTTATCGATGATGGCTTATACGCCCTGACATGAGCAAGATCGGACATCATGACACCTTCTCAAAAAAAGTTTGCGATTCCATGTTACAAATCTTCCTCAGGAAAAAACAAGGGTTGCCCGCATGTGTAACGGAGACTAGAGGCAAATGTTTGCCGGATGGAAAAAGAAAACTGCAAATAATACCGACATGCATCTGACTTGCGTGGAAACTCTTTTCCCTGGAATTTCTCTTGAGGCAGCTCATTCGCGGTGTGTAAGTTGCTTGGTGGAGGAAGAAACAAACTTCACCTCTATGATTTGGCCGAGTGAATAAGGATACATATTGACAATGACCTCAGTTCGCAGCGAGTTGTACACTTTTATCACCTGCACCTTACTTAGCTTGGCATCAGTCAAAATTACAGGATGCTAAACTACTGCGAATATCCTAGAGCTTTTGGACTAGTGAGGCTTCCGTGATGGCAATAGGTCTCTGGATACTCTATACACCGCTGATTCAGACTATTTTCTTCATATCGTAAGAGAAGTGGGGTGATTCCACTGCGTACGAAGAAGCACAGCAGTAGGAAAACTATAAGGTCGCATTCATTTCTGCTTTTTCAGGCTCTATCGACGCTCACAAATCGCTGACATTCTGCGCTTACCAAACATGCGCCTTCATAGCTGTTTAAAACGCATACTCGATATAGATTGCTCTGACGTCAATGCATAGCGTGTTAAAAAGAACACATCTCTGCGAAGCTGGGAACTGAGCTCTATAGTAATGTAGGCGTGGGATGCATCGCGATCAAACTGACAATGTGGCTCACGTATACAGAAGCTAGAGAAACTCATCTTCACTACACATCACAGTAGACAACGCAGGGAGCGCAAAGTTCCACCACAGAACCAAGATCAGTGTACAAAACAAGACGGATCAGTTTACTCCGAGATTTGCCTTCGTCACATAGCGAGATCTTCACATCAGGATCCGGTGATTAAGCGAAAAACAGGAAGATCTACAAAACGATGCAATAGCGGTCGCAGATATGTACAGGGCCTCCACCTGAACACAATATCTCCACGATACAGAGCACAAGAGAAGACAGGAAGCTTCCAAGTGCTCTCGCCATAGCCCTACGCACTGCTCACGCCGAAAACTCACTCCGCAAAACCAAACAGATTTGCCTTTCAGTCATGGATGTAAATTGCACTTAGCCCCTCGGCTTCTCCTTCTTGTTCCTGAACAGGGCCAACAACGATACACCTGCAACCTTCACAACCTTGAACCGTACACCGGGCAAATCACCAACGGAATGACCTGATCGGCCAAAACCAGAAATAAGAACTTCATCATTTTCTTCGACAAAGTTGAGGCAGCCGTCACCCGGCACGAAAGCGGCAATTTTCTTGCCGTTCTTGATCAGCTGTACACGGCACGACTTACGAATAGCCGAGTTTGGCTGCTTGGCCTCGATACCGATACGCTCCAGCACAATACCCTTGGCATGAGAGGCACCACCGAAAGGGTTCGCCTTCAACGCCGTGGCGGAGTGCTTGCGGGAGTACCGCTTGTTGTGCCACTTCTGCTCGCGGCGATGAGTGCGCAACTTGCGCGCACAGCGCATTCCCGCCGGCTTTCCATTACCCATGGTGAATTGAAATCCTGTACACTATGAAAACGGGTGTAATTACCACGCGAAGGGGATAACGTTGTGAGCGGGAAAGTGTTAAAGAAGACTAAGAAGACTTACTGGGCACGTGAAATGAGTAGATGCGAACGGTGTGGCGACATTGTTCGCGCTGGTACCGCAGCCGTGGACGCCGGCGAGATCTGGTATCCAATCGTGTGCATGAAATGTTTTGCAAAACTCGAAGACATGAACAAAAAAAACATCCATAAAACTAGAGCACGTGTCGTTAATTGAAAAGACATGTTTTTCAAAACATTGGATCTAACCTTATTATAGATCCGATCCAAACTCCTACAAGGAACATTTTGACTAGCGATTGCTAGTAAATATTTAAAACATTCTCGATCCTCCAAATCAACAATCCTATCCTACCTTGGAGGTTTTATTGAATGTGAATGTCGCGTGAAGTGCGTGCCCAAGCAGGAACGACCTGCAATGAGAACGAAGGATCTATTAGATAATATTTCGCCACGACTATAGAACTATGAAAGGAACACAGCCGTTGAAATCGGATCCATTGGAAAAACGAACAGGAGATGCACGTCGAGTTGGGTCAAAAATAGTGCGTGTCCGTCGACCTAAAACCCGATATTTCATTCTGCATTTGAAATCATTACTCGAAAATAGTTTCAAGTTCACGTCCACACGAACAATCACACTATGCGAGGATCAGACCCGCTTCTAAGCGCTGGTCTAGTTACGCTTTTCGGTGGCCACTTAAAGTCGTCGTGACAACTTTTTCGGATCTTCGGAAGCAACGTTCGCTCCAGCTACTTGGGTCACGAAGAGTACTGTTGTAGTGCGGAGAAATATCCGTAGACCATCCCATGATACAAAGAAAGTCAAACAATACGTAAATGCATCCGAAAGCAAAAGTATAGATCGAATTTGAATGGAGTCTTCTGCATAAACACTCTTGGGGACATCAGAAGTATGTGAGCACATAAGCAAAGTTGTTCAAATGGCTATATTTCTTTTCTCAAACTGTATTGGGCAGATCGCGTGAAAGAAGCAACGTAAATGTAACTGGAGACCATGGGAATCCATTTTGCCAGGGACACTACCATCTGATACTCTTCGTGGTACAGCGATATTGTCATCGAAGAAAGACGATGTCTCGGCTATCTTGTACGTTTCGGTTGCTTGATGCATTTATTTGAACAATTATAATAGCGTTTCAAATTGTATACACAGTGGAGATACTTGGCACGACACTCTCGTGCCTGCCGCTTTGAATTCATCATCGACCGATACCTGCATCTGCTTTCCAACCATGTTGGGTATATCCTCTCTAACAATTTGGCGGAGAGAAAGCTTTGATGCCTAAGTTTTCCTGACTCTAGATCGTTATTCAGTCGCGATTGCTCTCGGTAAAGAGGAAACTCCCAGCCGGTTCTGTCATAATAAGGAACGGACATCTTGCTCAGTCTTCCCGGTCAATCTTTGCGCAGATTTTCAAAGCTCTCTAACTGACAAATGACGGTGTGGGCGTTTTTCTCTTCTTGCACAGCCACATCATTTATCTCGACGCGATGGAGACAGTGGCCGTATAAAGGACAATTGTTCGGGCTACCGGTAACTCGAGGGCATGTCGAAATTACCTATTCAGGTAAACAGCAGACATAATTGAGGTTTCGCCATTTATTACAGTCAAGAGAAACCGTTGTAATCCGAATTTTGATTTTATCGACTCCTGAAGACCACTTCCTAAGATCCTCGATTTTATTGCCAACCGGTGCGAGCTCAGGCGAGGTCATACGGAAGGGAGGTGTTGTGTGGATGTATGCCTGCACATCAGCCACCAGATACACCCAATGACGCTCTCGTCTCCACTTGTCGTTTCAACCACAAGTCTTCGTCAGTACAAGCATCCGAGACGCCTCCGTCCTGCAGCGCATGCATTCCGCTTCTCTTTTCACACCTCGTTGCTCGTCTGTCTGCCCTACAAACATTCACTCGCCACTCTCTCTGGAGGACAGTTGCCTTTCCCCAGATATTGCAACCACCCTTTCCCACCCAGCAATCCTTGGCATTGTCGTTCAAATCCGCTCGCCCTGTGCAGTCTGCTCCCTGCGCGCTACCTAAACTCCTCCATCGACAACATTGCTTTTCTTGGTTCAGTGCATTGCCTTTTTGCACGACAAACTCTAATTCCCACCTTCACATTGCCTCCCTCTACCGCACCCAAGTCTCTCTCAGCGTCAACTTATCCTTTTCTCGCCATGGTTGCCTTTGTCAACGCCCTGGGCTCCTCTACATTCTTCCCCACTTCCTCGGTGAGCGCCACCGCCACGTCATTCCATGGGTGCTCCGTCTCCTCTCCCCTGACACCTCGACCTTCTCGCCGTGTTCTCCCTCCCTCACCTATAGTCTGTGAGGAGGGCTTCAATTATAACATTTACCAGGACGGCAAAGACCGTGCCAAACGCGCCGTCTCCAACCAGGACCGCGCTGTGGTCGTGCAAAAACCGCTCGGACTTGTACTGGAGGAAGGGCAGGATGGCATGGTGTTTGTGGCGGAGATGGATCCGGAGGGGAATGCGGCCGAGACGGGGGAGGTCAGCGAGGGCGACATTTTGGTGGCCGTCTCGGCCACATTTGGCGAGGAGGTGTGGTCCACGAGGGGAGTCGGCTTAGACCGTGTCATGAAGTCGATTCGTATTCGCGCCGGTGAATTTGTGACGCTTGTGTTGGAGTCGCCAGACCAGCTGTCAGAGCGGAAGAGCATGGCTGCCAAGCAGGCAGAGTCTCGTCGGACGGAAGCGCGGGACAAATTTGGAGAGCGGGAGGTACTGGACCCGGTGTCCTGGACAAAGTCGAAGCAGACTGCACCAGCGGAGGCGATGTACGAGTATGGCGACCCGAAGCAGGCGGAGATTGACGAGAAGCTCAAAGAAAAGCTCAAGAATGAGATTGCGGCGCCTTATGAACAAAATTGGATTCTGTGGGCAGGGGCAGGAATTCTTCTGCTCGTGATTCTCAGCACTGTCTTTGGTATTACCAGTTAACTAGCCCATAAATAATCGGCCGCTGTATACTTTGGTGCGATTGTCATCGCACAGCTTATCACCTATTGTGCGGATGAGGCTATACTCATACCTACGCTTAGGAATGTGGTTCTTTACAGGTCTGTTTCACCACAATAACGACCGCCATGCGTGTATGCAGACGTGCCGCTCATGGCATGTGACGTACGTCAAAAAAAAACATTGCCGTTTCCGTTCTAGAGCGCAAGCGCATAGCATTGTACTGGCTTCAACGGAGGTTGAACAGACTAATCAAGCTACTCTTAGAGTACTAAACAGCAAAAACGGGCAAACACTCTGCCGCCCAAAACCACGGCCTACTCAACCGTGAAACGATCATGCTCTTGCGCGCTCGGTGCTGAGCCAGCAATCCTCGAATTCCCTGACGGAAAGCTCGTTTCTGCGTTTCATGTAGGCAACTTTCCGGAGCATTTCGCATTCTCCAATCTGTACAGTCTTAGAAAAGTTACGCAAATGTCCTTGTCACAAGTACAAAAGAAAATTCTACTACACCATCTTCTCCCAGATGTCCTATTGAGGTGCCTTCTGCTCATCCTTATCCACAGGGGTATATACACTCGGTCCCTTCCCCACATCCAAAGTGCCCATCGTCGCCCACTTATCCTTGATCAACCCATACCAACAACACCCCGCAATTGCAATCATGCACCCAAGCATATTGACAGCCGTAACCGGATTCTTGAACATCAAGATACTCACACCAATCACAAGAACCGTCTTCACATTGCCCGCCACAGTGACCGTCACCGAGGACGTTGCTTTGAGCACGATAAACAACGTCACATTCAAAATATACGACACCACACCGCTGAACACCAACAGCAAAAAATCAGTGGACGTGCGACTAGGATCTGTAACCCATGTCGTCACTCCGTCGCGCTCCAGCAGCAAGCACGCCGGCAGCAAAATAGCCACCGACGGCGGTGCCATGTAGTACAAGAGGTTGATGCTGTCTAACTTGTATCTCCCCGCCAGCATTTGCGAGCTGAGCACAAACTTGAGCCCCGTCAAAAAGCACGCCGTTAACGCCGCCAAAAAGCCGCCCATGTGAAACTCTAGCTCCGTGACCGATGCTAGTGCAACGCCCGCAGTAATCGGAATGAGCGCAAGTAAGGCAGGTGGGTTGAGACGTGAGCGGAAGACGAGATATTGGAGTAGGGCGGTGCAGACAGGGGTGAGTGACTTGACGGTCTGCATAAAGGAGACGGCCACAAAGCGCAAGCTGATGTTTCCGAGGCAGATGTTGGCGCAGAAGACGGCAGCAATGACAAGCAGCTTGGAGTAATAGTCTTGGGCGTCGACGCGCACCTTGTCCACGATGCGCAGATAGTCTATGGTGAGGTGCGAAAGCAGTGCTTGGGTGGTCATGTGGATCAGCGTGAGCGAGAGGGGGTTGGTGAAGTGCATCGACTTGTAGATGTACTTGTTGAAGAGGACCGTCGTGCCGTTGGCCATAAACCAACACAGAATGAAGAAAAAGACCACATGCGGGGGTTTAGCTGCGGGTGGTGCTGATGACGCGCGCTCTTTGGGGGGAAGATCGGACACCGTCGACTCGACGGAGACCTTCATGGTGCGGGAGCCGTGGGAAACGCGACACGGAGGCGGCGGAAGCGAACAACAGAGATGGCCTGCTACTCAGGTCGTGGCGGGTGTGTGTGAGAGGGAAGAAGACGAAGAGTATCAGCGAAAACAAGTAGTGAGAAGAAGAGGCGGAAGTGCTGTTGCGGGACAAGGTCAGCAGTGAGCGAGTGTAGCGGCGCAGGGAGTGAGAGAGGAGAACAGCGAGTCGTGGTTGGGAGATGCGAGCAGATTCCGGCGCAAGTTAGAATGTAGACGTGCAAGAAAGATGGGGGCACATGCTGGCGGGGGGAAGGGGGGTGGAGAAGAGTGGAGGGGGAGGAAATAGAAAGTCCAAAGTCGTTTCAGAGTTACAGTGATGATGACAGCGGAAAGATGAAGGGGAGAGAGCGGATTGCCGCATGTGCAAGGACAGAGAGCCTCACAAGCGGGTTTCGATGAGGGCAAGGTGCCGGACTGCACGCCCGTCGCGCATCAAACAATATCGACACGCCCCCGCTTTGAGCAGCATGTGACAGGCACCACATTGACGCTCTGCTGTCGATTTCGATGCCGAAAAATCTACCGAATTTTACTGTACTGTGGGTTGCCAGTACTTGCCGTGGTCTGCGTTGGTGTCAGCTGTCTCGAGGCCTTGAAATCAGGTCAGCCACGAAGAATCCTTACCTTCTGCATGGACTGTTGTGAGAGGGAACCGTCGGTTTTTTTTATGAAGGGGAATCTTGCCGAGGGGGAGGTGCTGTCGCTGGGAAACATTTCTTTCTTCTAAACCCTCAGCAGCGTCGAAGCAGTGGCCAGCTGCCTACAGAAAACACCACCTTTCTGCGCCTGACTCACCCTACATAAATATTTCTAGCAAGCCAAACTCAGTTGCACTCTGTGTATGACGCACCTACCAGACTAGGCACTCTACACAAACTTGTAGAGAGTGGCCCTACCCAACAACGAACACGAATTTTACATGTCAGGACACGCCGCCATCGGTTTTATGTAGGAGGTACGCATTTTTTGCACTGTTTGGAGCGTCAAAAACAAGCAGCCTACAGAGTGTATTCATAGAATTGCACGATACTTTCCTAACCGCACGGTCTTCAATTGGTTTACACAAACTTTGTAACCGCAAACCAGCCCCTCCTGGGCATGGTTCACCCCTTGCAAGTTGATATTGTATGATCATAATCACGAAAGTATTAGACGCATATTACCCAGCTGGATAAGGGAAGAGATTCCTGTGCTTAATATGCAGGAGCAGCCGTACACCGACACCTTCGTTTGAAGAGAATATGATGCTTTTGCGTCAACTGCAACATATGATTGTCTTCTTTTCAGACTTAAAATATGACATACTACTCGAATCCTAAGGAATATATGATACTCCTGCTAGACTTCCGCGGAACTGGGTTATGATCTTGATCTCCGACATACGTGCGAACAAATGTCAAGTATGGAGAGCGGTCCAACACATTGACTACATCGAGAAGTAATAGATTGATGTCTACAAGCTGCATGCAGAAAGCGAATAGTATCAAGTACAGCACTTGCAGGCACCCAAACTGAAAACACGGGAATCGCGTTTGTGCGCAGTCTACCTTGCAGAAAAAGGTGGGTAGAGAAGATTCAGAGTTGGGAAAATACATTTCTGGAGACAGGCTCGCAGCAGTCACATCTCGGGGCCGAGAATAGGAAACACGGTGGACTGGAAGGCCTTTCAAACCACTCTGTCCTGTCTGTCTTAGCCGCTTGACACGCTGACTGGTTTCATATCTGAAACTCAGTTTGCTGCAAATGTGAAACGGGGGGGCGGATAAACAGTTCACCAACAGAACTTGGTCTCAGATATGAAACCCTTTATTCTCCTTGATACGTTGTCAACACATCTGGGATCACTTGTGTTCGAAACCCTTCCGTGGCATTTTACCTGCATGCTTCTCAACCCACTTCAATTGAGGTCAGCATCAAAACAGCCACTTTGTCCTTGCTCACTGGGGGGTTTTCTCTTAAACTCAATACTTTCTCACCTGCATTCTAACTTTGGTAGCCTGCAGATTGCAATGGGAGTGACTGCAAATCATGGGACGCTTTTCTATTGCGTGAGAAATCCGGATCCTCAGTTGTTGATCTTGGGTCTACCAGATATGTTGTTGGCCTTGTGATTGGTGCACCCACTTTCACAAATATTTGGCAAATCCGGTGCAAACCGCCTCGAATATCCGCACTCACCAATCACAACACCAAAGGACAACGACTGATTGCGAGTCTGAATGGGCTTGGAGAGCTCCCTTCCAGTCGCGATCGATCACGGACTCCCCAACTTCCTTCCGAATCTCCCGCACATCTACCCCAAACCCCACACCTGCCATCCAAGTTTCCTTTTTCATCTTCGCACTCTCCCCGCCTCCCGACTAGCCTCTCCCCACCCCCACCCCTCCCGCACCGGGCACAGCCCCGCCTCATCCATTGCTACCCCGTCGAGCCGTTACTACGTCGTGCAAGCTCGTCAGCGTGTCTTGCGCTCGCCATCATGTTGCATCCAGCGGCCGCCTTTCTTCCACCTGCACCGCTCTTTTCGCGTCCATGCACCGCGCGGCTTCCGCCTGTACGGCGTCCGCCTCCCCGCATCGCTCACCGTCGCCGCACTCTGTGTGTCGCCCAGGAGGAGAAGACGCAATCGGCGTCTTCATCTCAGATCCCTCACGTCCCGGACTCAGTCCCGCCAAAGGAGTCTACAGAGGAGCGTAAAGAGCGGGCGCGCAAGGCGCGAATGGAGGCGGAGAGACTCGAATTGATGGCAGCAAAGGCGCGGCTCGAGTTTGAGCGCGCAGAGCTGCAGGCGGAGCGGAAGCGGCTTGAGTTGGACAAGCTAAAAAATATAAAGGAAAAGGGCGAGGCGCCGGACGCGGCGAAGGAAGAGAATAAGAATCCGTATGAAAAGGGGGAGAATGAGGCGAAGGTAAAGGCGCCTGGAGGGGTGTTGCCTATTCCGACGGGCGATCCTGCAAAGTTTGCGACGTCTTTGTCGGAATTGTTGGGTGCGGAATTTCCGAGAATTTCGGAAAAGGACATTGGGGTGATCAAAGAAAAGCTGTGCGGGATGAAAACGTTCTTTGTGACAGAGATTGAACGCTCTCCATTCGATGAACGAGTTGTGTTTAGAGGGAATATGAGGAAGGAGCCAGATGTGCTGCTTGAGGATTTGGACAGGATGGCGAAAGACGAGGGACTTGAAGAACGGGTTCGGTTGTTCTTGCTGTACGATCCGAAAGATGAGTTGGAGGGCAATGACAAGCGCCCAGTGTTGGTTGCCTTGCCTGCCGCCGCCGTGCCGAAACAGACAAATACTCTTTCCGCTGTGTTTGCTATCGTACTGGGGCTTGCAGCTAGTTTTACAACTTTGTCGTACGGGATTGGCATTTTTGGGTTGACTCCGGAGGTCATCACACAAATAGCAAAAGGAAATACGGATGAAGCATTATTAACACTACCGATTTCCATTGGAGCCTTGACAATTGCATTATTGCATGATATCGGTCATCGCGTTACAGCCGCAAGATTGGATCTCAAGATTGGACTTCCGTTCTTCATTCCCAGCCTGCAGATTGGAAATTATGGTACAATCACACCGCTAGAAAGTTACCCACAATTGCGAAAGAACTTGTTTGATTTCGCGGTGTCCGGCCCGTTGGTCGGTGTTGTCAGCAGTATTGCGTGTTTGGTTGCCGGTTTGGCTATCACCGGAAGCGGAGAGATTGCAGACTGGTTTCCGCAGGTTCCGTCCGCACTCTTTCATGCTTCCATACTGGTAGGCGCCATTGCCGATACGATACTGCCAGCCGGTGTAAGAGAACAAGCTACTATTGCTGTACACCCTCTCACCGTCGTTGGGTACACGGGTTTGTTGTCGAATGCTTTGAATCTAATGCCAATAGGGCGGTTAGATGGCGGGCGTATTGTTCAGGCTTTGTATGGAAGAGCTGTAGCAGGAAGAGCCACTGCAGTAACTCTACTTTTACAAGCGCTATCCTCCTTGTTTGGTAACTCTCCTTTACTCTTATTTTGGGGCTTGGTATGTGTATTTTTGCAGCGGGAAAGCGACTATCCATGCAGAAACGAGGTCATCGAACCAGATAACACTCGCACTGCTATCGGTCTAGGTGCTTTAGGTGTAATGCTCCTGGTACTGATTCCATTTCCGGATCAGTTAGGTAACATTCTAGGCCGGTTCTAGAGATGAGGATTAAACTCACGGGGATGGGACCGCTTGCTATTTGCCACTGTTCCGCACATACGGAGTCTGAAAGAGATGTTTACAATAGACATGAGCTAGTCGCTTATACAGAAGAAAGGTTGCAGACTATCATCGGCTTTCTACCGCATAGGTTCTACGTTGATACCCAACATTATTACCACTAGTACCTCTCATCTAACTAAATGTCGAGAACAGGTTATAACGAGTACGAGTGCCATTATGTTCTATCCCCCTGTGACACAGGTTAATGTCGTGGTGAAGAGCACCTTCCGCAGTCATCCTCATTCGCTCTCCGTTTTCTTGTCAGCGCGAAAGATTGAGATTTCAGTTTCAGGTCGGAGAAGTCCTTAACACTTTTCGCATCACAATAAAGGGGTTGCCTGATACCACCGACGTGACTTTCGGACGTTCAGGTACTTCTCGGCCCTCTTGTTCGTTTGAGAGAGAATTCCTTTGTGATCGTATCGATTATGTGGTTAAATGTTTGTTAGATCCTGTCGACTAGCTAGGTAGTACAAAGGTATTGCATCCTAAGTTCTGTTTGTATGTGCAAAATTGGAGCTTTCGACATGTTCGTGCCCATCAAAATTGCTATCTTCTTATGCAATCACAGTGGAACCTTCAGCAAGACAAGGACCAAAACAAAGACGGCAATAATCACAACAGCTCCTACCATCATAGCCCACCACGATATTGACGTCGATTTTACAAACTTGCTCAGCTCTCCTCTTTGCTTCGTCATCCCCGACAAATTGTTGTCCACGGCATCTTCAGTTTCATCGATGATTTTGTTGTCCTTCACCAACTTTTCTCTGTTCTCCGTGACAGTCTCTTTCAACTGTCCAACCAGGTCGACAAGGTTCGACGTCAGTTCATCCTGCGCCGGCTGATGTCTTGCCATCAACTCCTCGTCTTCCTTCGAATAAGACGCCGTATTATCCCCACCTGCTAAACCCCTCCTCCTT
>JAUKWC010033945.1:0-58285 GCA_032356245.1 Endocladia muricata | reverse complement strand
AAGAACAGCGGAAGTGGACGTCTCCTTGATACTTTAATATCTCCGCGAAATTTGGCCTCATATGAGGCAATTTGACCGCATATGAGGCCAGATGTCCAATAGACACTAGGTATAAAAACCATGAGAACTGTACAATACTGTACGTTAAGCAAACCGATATGACATAGGTTGAACCCCTACTCTGATTCTGTTCTGTATTCTGAAATTCGTCTACCCAGAAGTTTCATCAATTTGTCCTCAATAGGCCACTTATCGGCGCTAGCTTCCATTGCTTGTACATACCCAAGTTTCACCTTTCGAGGCATATTCGGCACTTTCCCGTCGACTGGAAGACTCTTCATTTCTTTCAAAGGAACTGCTGTGTCGGATTTAGCGCAATACCATCGCATGTATTCCAGCCGCAGCACCGTGTTCATTGCTGCTAGGCATCTTGGGCGCCCGCTACGAACTATTCGATGCCCACCTGTCTCGTTAGACTCTCCGCGATCGAGACTCACGCGGACTCTTTTAACTCCCTGCTCCAGTCGTAGGGTTTCGAGATAGATATCCCAACTCCGTCTGTATGAGGCCTCGAAGACGGCCACGTTGGTGATGAAGCGCTTTTCGGCTGAGTTCAATATCGCCGCCCGACTAGTCTTTGAGTAAGCTAGTACCAGGTCATCAAGCAAAGCTCCATCAATGGGCAAGTCTTCTGAGGACCTCTTCTTCAGACGGCATATTATAGCAGCAAGTATGCGCCAATTTCCCTCCCGTTGCATCAACTTTGCGTACAGTCCAAGAGCTTTGCTACGCCACCTCACCAACTTTCTCTCTGACTCTAGTGCTGGCTCGACTCCAGTATCTGTAAAGCGGTAATTCCACAATCTGTAAAAATAGCCACGATGCACTCCTTCAGGACCATGACCTAAAGTTTTCGCAGCTGCTTCGACGTTGAATAGCTTGCCTAGTTCAGCAGACGCACCGTTAGCATCGTTTAAAATATCAACAAGGACCAGCGCTCGGACATAAGTTGCTTTGTAGAAGTATTCGGCATAAGAAACGTTTGATTTCGTGTCGCAGCACCGCTGCATCGCCAACAGAATATCTTCTGCAAGTGCAATTTTCCGTTCGGCGATCCAGTCGTCTGCGTCCTTGACTGCGTTTGTTTGTTTGCAGCTCTGTGATGACAAACACCGATACGAGTACTTCTCGAGAAGTGAGAGATCTGCGTCAGCTGTACTCTGAGAGGTAGAGATTGTACGCAATTTTTTCAGTCGCATCGCGTGCAGTTTGTAAAGTGGTTCAACATCTTGAGGCTGCTTTTGAGAGCTTCTGCTGGCTATGTTCTGCTCGACAGACCTTTGCAGTAATGATAGGACCTCGTCAGGGTGTGCACCAACTTTCCGAAGGAGTTTCGCTTCAAGCAATGTATAGTGCCACCGTGACCTCAGGACTGGAGAACACCCGCTCCTCCAGTCGTACGCGGCAGAACTTGGATCCAAGTATTCTCTGGCGGTTGACCGAATTGTGCCATTGTTCTCTAATCCGTCAGGCAAGGCGCTGGTGTCACATACCGAGATACCTTCACGCAACTGCCTGATCGCTAGCAGGCCGAGATTTGAAATTTGCCGGGGATAATCACTATACCTCCACTCGGCCATATTCTCCTGCATAACCGTCCGAGTCCAATGTGTGTGGAAGTACCGTCCCTCGCGAAAACGGAGAATGGACAAAGCTGCCTCTCCAAGTCTAACTGCAGCTAACCGACAACAATCGTCGACATCTTTCATGTCGGAAGGGTGAATTTCGTGCCTAATCTTTGGCCTGGATGTCGTGTCATTTGTGAGCCCGAAGTATCCGAACAAGTCACCATCGTCCCCGAAGCCGCTCCACGAATAGTGAGGTTTTCCGTCGTAAGCCAGACCTAATACTTCCCAAATCTCCCAGTCCAAATTAATGTCTGCCGCGTTCCTTGCCCATGAATGTTGCAACAACGAGGCAGCAAAGCCAAAACAAGCTTCGGCTCTCCCTAGGACTGTCTCAACATTGTCACCTTCTCCCAAAGTAGCTGTGTCTTCTGGGCGATACAATCCAAATGATGACATACAGAGTTCCCGCTCATCGAGAGCTAAATCGGCTATCTCCACAAAAATTCGTCCGAGCAGAATCCAGGCACCCATACTCCATGGACGGCTTTGTAGAGCGACTATACACTCACTGGATGCCATGAGCAGTCTCTCCGCGGCCTCCCTCGGACGCTTTCTTCGCTCTGCAGTCTTTTGCTTTTTGTATTCCAACTCATGAGCAGACAGCATCGAGACGGCATGAAGAGCAAATACCTCGAAAAACATGATGGACATCTGTATGCAACGGGCTTGCTCATTCAGTGCACTGACTTCTACTTCGCCACATCGGCTCCACTCCTGCTCTAACCTCGCGACATTATCTGCGGCTTCGCGTGATATAGCACCGCTCTGCGCCACGACATCACTGACGATGTTGTCCAACGCTTGAAATGGCAGCATTTTGACTCCACGAGGAGATTCTTCAGGCAAGGCCTCGGCAAGTAGAGCGATTACATCTCGAACACGTTTAGCTCTACCCCCGTCGCGGCGCTGGAGACAGACGGATTCGAAAATATCTCGTCGATAGAAAAAAAAAACAGTGCTGCAAATGTCTACATCCATCGCCTGACCTTGGCTTATCACTTCACCTGTGCTAAACGAAAGCCCTACTTGCTTGCTTGCATCACAGCCATCCACGAGCCAACACGAGCTTTCATAGCTCAATGAGTCGCCAGTACTACCCAAAATTGGCACTTTGTACATGCAGTAAAAGCACTGTGCTAGCTCCTCCCTGAGCACACTCGCATCATTCCAGCAGTATGTTTCGTCGGTCACACGAGTGGTACTGTCTCTATTGCCAGCGTCACTGATAACCTCCCCAGTCGTATGGTACGTACCCTGACATGGCGGAATATCGATTTCTCCTACTCTTTGGCTCAGAATGCTGCTAATGTCACCAGCGCGAGGCTTAGAATGATTTCTGGATTGACTGACTGTAGACAGATTTTTACGAGCAAGGTCTTGCAACCGACTTGACAAGAACTTAACGTACAGTTTGATTAAAGCACCACTTGTACCTTCTTCTCTGCAACAACCTTTTGCAACAAGAGCCCGTAAACACAAAGACACAACTTGGAGCATACTTACCGTCAATGCGCTGCTCTCCACGAGGGGCGACTTTTCTGCTGTCTCGGCTTCGAGGCCAGTACCACTTTGTTTGCAATTATGAAAGACGTAAACACACCTGACAAACGCAAGCATACACCTCGTGAAGCCCAACCGACGATTCTTTTGAGATGTCCCGATTTCTTTTGATGTGGAAGTACGAACGAGAGAAATTTCCGTCACGATAAGTGAAGTCAAAGAGACCAATGTGATGGATGCTAGGCAACATGCATCTTCCATAGACCATCCACTGATCCCAGGCTTACAAGTCCATAGCTTTGAGTTGGTCAGCATGGAAGCCCTTTTGATCAAGGCTACATACTTCCGTATCTGGACCAGTAGATCTGCTAATTGACCATCCTTGGACAACGACTCACTGCAATCTTCATTATTCTCGACCTTGCAACGAACAATGCACGTTGCGGCGTACGATCTTGCGCTCATGCGAAGACGAAGAGAGAAACACACTAATTCCCCAATAACATCAGAGCAAGTTTCGCAGGCATCTGCAAACACACACAAACGCTGTCTCAACTCAAACTCTTCATGGGCTATCAGCTCCCATTTGTTCCGATTACCGTTTGTTCCGACCTCTACGTCAAACTCTTCCGGGTCCCATATTGCCAGGCGTAATTTCCGCACAGACGATCGAATGGATGGCGCCAGAATGGAAATGGCACGCTTCGCGGCGTCAGAATCTTTACCGCCACCCTTGCCCAATTCCTCCTTGGCCCTCTCTAGGTCTCTTTTGCGCTTCAGTCCTCCCAGCCTTCGCGAAACTAGTTCCAGTAGCTGAGCAGGAGACAACCCCGTGAATTGAGTTCCTGGGATATCGGACAATTCCTTTTCACTGCACCAGTTTTCGGGCAAATGTTCAATAAGGTGTTTGGTCTGCTCTGCAGATAAAAAGGCCAGCTGCATCTCCCCCATACGTTCTTTGAGAACGCTATGGAGCCAGAAGGCCCTGATACGCAAAAGGTCATTGTTGCTATCGCCTCCGTGATGGAGGTGAAAACGAGCTAGTAATCTATCGGCTTCAGCCAGATATCGGCCATCTTGCACATCACAACGGGTTTTCGAAGTTATCAGCGCTTCTACCACAAATGCGGACCTTGCCGCTGAACCTGGAGTGTCAACCTGAAGCCTCTCCCTGAGAGTCATCCACAAACGAGCCACTGTCTCTACATGTCGTGCATGAGCGGCACGCAGCAAATGAGAAAAGATGCGGTGCAAAACGTCTGCGGGCCCACTGTTTTTGCCCTCTAGACCGGCTATGCACGCCTGCACAACTTTTCGTTCTTCAGGATCGTCTCCAAAAACCGCATCAGTCATACGACCCACGTCACCATCCACACCAGCACCCGAAAGTAACGAATCCCCCTCCACACCGATCCCAGCCATCCCCTTCATCCCCACCACAGCTGCTTCCACCACTGTCTGCGCCATCGCGCGTTGCTGGTTGCAAATCTCCAGCATCCGCCTCAACAACTCCTTATCCTCCTCCGTGCTATTACGAGTGCCTCCGCGATTTCGCGTGTAACGTCGGTCCCCACTAGCTGGCGCCTCCTCCACAAGTGCCTTTTGTCGGCTCGAACGCCGCACCTCGGGCGCCTTCTCATCCTCCTCCGCAAGGTCCTCGCCGCCCACCCGACCTTGTCCCTCCGCAACCGCCTCGCCTCCTGCCTTACCCTGCCCCTCCGCATCTGGCCAGCCCTCCAATGCACTTCCTGGATCTACGGTCACAACAAGAATACCCTTCACCTCAACTCCACTCGGCGGCCCCTCACTGCCGCTTTCCGACACCGACCCCTCCCCTGTGCTCCTCTGCTCCACACCCTCATTGCTCTGCACTGTATCATCGCTTCTCTCTCCAGCACTCTCCCTCCTAAACCCGACCTCCCTCGCCTCAGTCGTCTCCTCCTTCTGCACCCCTTTCGCATCAATACTTTGCCTACTATTTGCACTCTCCACGGCCACAACCACCTCCTTTCCCCCGATGTTCCCCTCCCCATCCCCATCCACCTTTTCCACCCCACTCATCACACCTTCCACCTCCACATTTCCTACCACCTCCTCCTCCCCTACCTCCAACTTGAACGCGATCGGACACCCCACCGCCCTCCCCTCTCCCTCACCCCTCAACCGCCTCACTAGACATGCTTTCACCACTTCGACTAAGCATGCCCAACTCATCTCGGCCACACGCATTACCTCCACCTCCACTTCATCTCCGCCATTGCCATTGTCAATCACAAACTCGCAACGCGCACGTAAAATCTCCGCTACATCCCTCCCGTCGAACCGTTCCTCCCTCCCCCCTTCCCTCTTCACATCCTCATCCGCGTCACCTAACGCTTCCAACAACGCCTTATACTCCCTCTCTACGAGCCAATGCCCCTTTCTCATTGCCCATGCCCTCTCATATGCCCTCCTCGCCTTATGCCACTCGCCACACCGCACGGCGGCCCTGGCCGCGTGCGCCCACACCAAAAAGTCGGAGCGATCCTCATCCAGTGCGGCAGCATACGCGCGCAGCGCGTCGCGATGACAGCAGGCGTGGCTGTACACATCGCCCAAATTGCGGTGCACGGCGTAGCGCAGACGTCGCTCCCATAATGGTGGGGCGTGGCGTGGACGCTTTGCGGGAGGGGGAAGCTCGGCGCGAAGGTGCTCCAGAAGGGAAAGGGCTGGGGGAGGGGCGGGCGAGGAGGGGTGCAGCAGGGAGAGGGCTTGCTCATAGGTGCGGCGCAGACGGTGCTCGCGGTGCTCAGTGGTCTCGGAGAGATGTAGGGGGGATAGGGAGGGGGGGACGGTTTGAAGGGGGGCGGCGGCGTTGGAGGGAATGGTGGACGGGGCGGAGGCGGCGGGAGCGGTGGTAGGGGTGGTGGGGGAGAAGGTTCCCCAGCGTTGGAGCATCGGTGGGGATGGGGAGTAGGCGGTGCTGGCGAGGGAGGGAGGGAGGGCGGAAGTGCCGGAAGACGTGCACTTTCGCTGCTCTTTGAATCTGCGTGGAAGGTCTGTGAGTACTTTACGCTGGCAGAGTGAGACGTAGAAAGGCTCGGCGAACTTTTTGTTCAGTCAGAGTTTGAATGCAACGGAGAAGGCTACCGTTTGTTTTGGTATCATAGAGGGGGGTGAGTTGAAGTACACGTACAACAACTGGCATATTCATCATACGTCCTATAAACTTGACATAGCTTCTCGATGGTCGGTTGGCCTCGTATGAGGCCAACTGACCACCGAAAAAGTATGTACAATACATGATACGTATGGTGAATATGCTATTTGTTGCACGTGTAATTTATCTTACCCTCTTCTATGATATCAAAACAAAGGGTAGCCTACTCCCTTGCACTAAAACTCTGACTTCCCAAAAAGATCGCTTCGTTTTTCTACAGCTCACTCTCTCAGAATAGAGAACTCAAAGACTTTCAAGTTGATCTCAAGAACAGTGGAAGTGGACGTCTCCTTGACCCTTTTATATCTCCGCGATATTTGGCTTCATATGAGGCAATTTGACCCCATATTAGGCCAGATGTCCAATAGACACTATACTCTGTTGGACAGTGGATTCTGACTCATGCCAGGTCAAGCTTGGCCTCATCCAATATGAGTTCAACTGATCGTAGAGACTGAACGTTTCTACAGCTCCACCCTGTTCGGATAGAATACTCTAATGTCTATTGTACCGGCCGAAAATCACAAATGAGGTACGAAAAAAGTGCAAAAAGTATCCACAAATCTACGTCAGAGAAATATCAGTGTTATGATGATGCAAAATTTGCATACGTGTACGCTTTGTTCTCCTACTTTTTAGTTTTTGAAGTGTAGGATTAGGCCTGTTGTAGCTTACAAGTGGCTTAAACAAACTAATTCCAAACCATTTCTAAAACCTCAGCCGTATTCTAACGAAGCAAACCGAGACCTTTCCAATGATACACAAATCTAAGAAATCGGCTAGTTTTAAGTTTAAATGATAACTCGCCCTATACCCACCTCATATGAGGCGGAAGGTGCAATTGAACCTACAAGCTTCAAGTAGATACCAGGAACAGCGATAGTAGACGCCTCCGGGCTACAGGAGGCCATAGTTTGACAGGACCGAGGGAAGAGATTTGAAATTTTTGGGTTTACGCTGAAGAGAATTCCGAAGTGAAGAGTAGCGAGACGTTCTAGTCCATAGCAGTTCAAAACTTCCACTGCAGAAGTGCTTTTACAGGAATTTAGGATAGGAATCACAGCACAGCACATGAGATAAACAAACGAGTGCGCCGTCTAATTCTTCAATCTATCTGCTGCACCAGACCTGAACTTAGGTACGATCAAATCTCTGCGAAATTCAGAACATAGTTGCTCATTACTAGCAAAATGAATCCTCTTTGCACGCTGATAACGTGGAAATACGTACCCTGCACAATGAGGTATTTTCTAAAGTAATTCGTAAGACTTGTCATCCCACCCTGTCCCTAACCCATTATCCTTCAATATACGTCCAGTGCCCAAACCCCTGTTCTCCGAGCCCTCTAACCCTAATCCACTGACTTCAATATACAGGGTCCACATTGTAACCTTCAAGAAGGGTTCACATTCCAGGAACATGGTTCGCTTGGCATTATGACGCACCATCGCATAATCTGCAGCACTGCTTGTGCACATGCATCAACTCTTCACTTACAACTTGGTAATTGCAAGACTTCCTTGCAGAATTCTGCTTCGGACTATACCGACAGAACAGGCCGAAACAAACGTTGCTGAGTTTCCAATCACCAAATTATGGAAAGTGGGGGAGAAAAACTGTCCCGACAGCCCTGTCCCAGTGGAACCTCCATACCCTGGTCTCAACTGGACACTTAGCCTCCTGTGAGGTCTAGTCCCCTCATATGAAGGAAATTCCGCAGAGACAATACGATGGCAAGAAGGCGACCACGATCATTGCTCTACGGGTCCACATGACGCTCAATGAGCATTCTGTCTGCATACGTTACAGCTAAGGAAAATTCAGTGGAACTGTTGCGTACTCAGAGGTTAAATGCAAACAAGTTTCAAAACTTGAGGTTGAAAACTACAAGTACACGTAAGATAATAAACACCAACATTTACTTGCATATCCATCCCACAAATTACAGACTTTACTCATTTTTCCCAGTGGTCAGTTGGCCTCATATGAGGCTAGTGACTACTGGGCATTTGGCCCCATACGAGGCCAACTTTCCAGTTGCTGTAGTAGATCACTACGATTTTTAAACTTTCTCTTTGTGCCCAAGCGACGGTACACAGTGTTTACAGTTTGGACGTGGTGGAGCTACCCGAATTCATCGACAGCAAATGTGGGAATTTCACCGTGTATCGTGAAGAGTCCTCGATTTGCAGATTCTTTGTCTCTCATTTCCGACCCCCGTCGTATCATTGAATCGCGTGTTCGACCTCGTCCTCGCCCTGAACCCTCCCACCCGAGGTGTCGAATAGTGTACTGTGCGAACTGGAAGGGTAGGAAAGTCTGAGGAACCATCAGAGATGTCAGGAAGTCCAAGGTTAAAAACAGAAGTATCACCGAACTATAGTCAGCCGGTAGCGGGAAGATGCTGCTGAGGTCGTGCCGCTACGACCGGTAGCTACCAAAGAAGGTGAGAGCTTGGGAAACACCGCCGAAACAAGAAAACCAATCGCTTTCCAGAGTCCTAAGTACTTGGGAGATCAGATGGGCAGTTCTGGACAAGATCTTGACATTGACCTAGTCACATGCATGGAAGGAATTGACCACCTTGTTGCAAAGATCATAAGCTATAATGCACCTGCCCCAGTCCTAGAGTCCATTAGTACAATACAGAATCGTCCAGATGTCATGCTGGAAGTAAATTACTTCATCCACACGAGGGCTTGGCATATTATTGGTCCAATCGGGGAGGCTGTACGTGAGAACTTCTCCTGTGCACCATCAACTCCATCTATCTACATCATGTGAGTAATCCTGCAGTGATTTCTCAGCTTTATAGTTGTGTAGGTAAACAGCGAAATGGAAAATAGGGACTTTGGGACAAGAAACAACAGCAAAATCTTTCGATTTTTTGGGGCTGCACTCCTGATGACAAACGGCCGGTTCAGCAACCGTCGCACTTTATGGAGCAACATCCCAAGCGGCGGTCATTTTCCATTTGCTCATTTTGACGACATCATGCGTAGCGACCGTCTCAAGCAGCCCCGCACCCGTTTAAGTTATTGGGGATGGAAGCAGGGCTAATAGTGTGGATCCAGAATCGAACATAATCAAAGATTGTTTCGATGGAATTAATGATTACCTGGGTATAGGAGCCAAACTGTCTCACCGCATATGCGTAGATGACTGTATATTACGGTGGTACGGTCTAGGACGGAGCTGGACTCCTTCTACTATTTGGCACTTTTTTTCACTCTTCCAGAACTCATAAAGCCGATATTAAATCAAGTTAGATAGCTGCGATGTCAGTGACATCATGACTCGTCTCGAGCTGAGATTATCATTAGAACACAATGTCCATCAGCAGTTCGAGAGCAGCTACAATACTTGCACACCAGTGGTTCTCCAACTGGTCCAGCCATGGTTTCACACGGACAAAACCATCCGTTCTGTCTCATAATTTGCATCCGTAGAGACTAGTAAAGTGCTTCTCGCGAATGGTCCGAAGCTCACTGTTGTTCTCAATACGGCCAGGAAGAGATATTTTGTGAACTACCATTCAAAGCTCGAAACAGCTCCCAGGCGGTCTCACGTCACGATCATCACTACCAATACTTACGCTCTGGCCTCCACGTGGGTTCAGCTGGACAGACGCTATTTTATCAGCTTTACTGGGACAATGTCGGCAGGCAACAACTTTTATGATAAGAGGTAAAGATTCCATGATGGAAACGGTCGCCTGGAGAGCATTAGGATAGCTCTTCTGAACCAATGCGAAAACTACTGTGTAAAATAGTTTCTGGGTGACAAGTACAACGTTTATCGTCCGGATGACCTGGCCTTGAATAAAAAGCTCGACGTTAACTATTGGGCAATGATAGTCAACACCTCTCTTCTGCCCATCTGATCTGTTGACGCTTCGAAACTGAACGTCTATGTTTCCGGGAATAAATGCGGTCATCAACTAGCTGCAGTACCGTTGTAAACAATCCACTTCAAGTATGTATTTTGGAATGCCATGGAACGCTGACTCCTGTGGCATTCCAAAATGTGGAGTCTGTGTAAAACTACAATTTTTTGCATGGACGCTTTCTTCCAAAAGAAATCATTTCGAACTGCCACGTCAAGAGAATGTCCGTATTCCCTGATCGCAATTCATTTCCTAGTAGTAAATGAAGCTCGTCCTGCGAATTGTGCAGTGCAATGCAGTTGTGTATTTCACCTTGCGTACCCCGATCGCGCTCGATGAAGTACAGCTTGCACCACGCGGATATGGTTACATCAAACCGTACTTGCTTTTAATTGCCTTCTGACGGAAGGTGTGCCACTACATTAAAGACCAAAACGAGATTTTATGCGCCATGTATGGCTCTAGAGAACTGGTATTTATGCTCGGCGGTGTTCGGCTGCCCTGCGTTACCCAAAATCGTTCTGACATTGTGTGCCTGGAGACGAAGTATAAAAGTATTTGCTGTGTTCTCAGACAGTGTTCTAACCGTATTGGAAAGCAAGAGAGTAGTATCTTCTAGCCTGCATAGGACGTGGCGGGCTGCAAGGGTGCTGGGGGGCGGTGTGAGTTCAGTGCGTTCTGAAAATAAGACTTTTAACCGTATTGCGAGGCTCAAACGTAGTCTTTACCTCCTTTCCAACAAATATGCGAAGCAGAGCCTTCTCTACCCTTCGTGCTGTCACTGATGAGCATTGCACGAACAGAGTCATAAGTTTGGCACCGCGTGGTTTACGGCCAAGTTTTGCCACTTGCAGCTTAGGGTCAAGGCCTAAAGTCGAGTCGACGTTGTTCACTACGCAGCACCTTTCATCTTTTCGTTCCTGTTTTTCTACGCTGTACGGCCCCTTCCACTTACGAGAACGAGAGAAAAACAGACGCCAGTACTTTACTCCAGAGTTGCTGCAGCCGTGCTGTGACTGACCTCCACAAGATGGCAGGCGCAGATTTCTTGTTGTAAACAGGAGTAAAACGTATCGCACAAAACGCAGAAAGAAAGGGCGGCACGAGCCGACGTCAAAGAGAAGCTAGACACGTGAGTTTGGTGGGGCTCAAAAGTAAGCAATTTGTAAAAATGATGGGTTGTCACTAGTGACAAGTGGTTTGATCAGCTCCTGTGAAAATACATGTGCATATAGATATTGGTTTTCAGGTAGAGTTTCGTGCGTCCATCTGCACATGTGTCCTCATGGGAGTACATAACAGCCCCGTTCACTAGAGAGACGCCACCAATTTCAAGATGTACTTACTTTTCAAACTTGTTTTCTCGCGTTCAGCGCCCCCGACATCGGCCACTTTTCTGGGCGACCATGGTCGAGTCTCAGGTCAAGTCCTTCCCAGCCGCTATAGTGTGGGTTGCTCGCCAGGAGTGGTTCTCAAACTCGTATGTAGTCGTGATTATTGGTTTACTGAATGCTATTCGGCGATGCTTTTGACAGTGTTTTCGAAAATGGATGCGGGAGTCCACTCAGTACAGTACGGAATCTAGTATTACCCGTGGGCTACTACACATTTTGCAGTTCCGGGCCTAGTAATACTAGCTGATACACTACGGGCTGTGGAAGTACAGGATGCGGTTATACTGCGCAGCGTACTGCGACGTGTGATATTCCATTCCTAGTTTTATTGCTCAAGAACGGCACTTTTCGCGGTTCCGAATGCAGTTTTGCGGCATTCGGAACTGCGTAAAGTGCAGCTGCGCAGCGCACTTACTGAAGCTAAACCGGACGTTCACTGCGCGCGGTGAATGTCCGATCTCGTTCTACTACATATCCGTCCTGCTACACGAGTAGTCCTTCGAGAGTATTCTCCATCTCTTGGCGTATCCCCTGCAGACTGACGTCCACCGACAAGTTCGTCAGAACCTCAAGGAAGAATTCATGGGTAGCGGTCTCGAGGAGGTCATCTGGGACACTCCGACGTCGGGGACTTACTTCTTTGTAGATTTCTTATAGGACTGTGCGATTAAATCTGCCACCACACCTAATAACAGTGTCCTCGTTGCCTATCACGTGCATATCACTCTCTTCAACTTCACTGCCGCTTTCCGCCGACGCTGCGCAATGTTCCGTCACAACGTCTTTGGCTAATTTTCTGTCCAGCTCTTCCCCACCGTGGACGACAGAGACTTTGACGTCCTTCCACCTTCTTCGACAGCTCGCGCACGAGACACCAAACTCTCCATACTACACTTCGCCTTGCACTCTCTTCTATCGACGCTGTATGAAAAAGCCCTCGTAGGCTTCATATGCCTAGGTACCTACCATCGTCTCTGGAAATGTCACCCGGTCTTCACCCGCTACTTTTGCGAGGTACCCGAGGCGAAAGGCATCATCGGCTTTCTATCAGGCACAAGAACCAGCCAACCATGCCACTGTTGCGAAGTACCTTCAAATCTCCTCGCTTCGTCCACCTCATTCCTGCCGCGCACCACGGAGTCCACGATACATCTTCGCAGAAAAGTGGCCGACCTTGAGGCCGACGCCGCCGGTCATGCATTCCTGGGCAGGCTGGCTTAGGCACGAGCTGCCACCACCCGGGCACAACAAACTCTCGCCACCTTTCTTCTGCGGAGGTTGCCATCCTTTCTGCAAACATGCCCCCTGCTTCCGTCCAATTATCATCTCGACATGCACTCCATTTTTCGTGTCGAACTGCTGCGCAGCTTCCACCTCGGCATCTCTGAGCTAATCAAGACCTGCGTAAATTTTAGGCTCGACTCCCCCGTCCTATTCACAGCGCAAGATTCCGCCGGCAACAGTCCGAAGCAGCCCAGAACCATCGACACTACTCTCCTTCGCGGAGTCAACACAGTTTTGGCCGCCATTCAGCGGGACTTCTACGTTCCCGGCGTACACGTCGACTTCTCCGCCTCCGAAAAAGGCAGTCGCCTGAACGGACTCTACATAAATGAAAGAGTCCGCGACATGCTGCAGGCCAAACCCTACAAGTTCGTTGACATGTTCGTTCCAATTATCACAGGAATCATAGACGGTGGCTGTGATGAAGCTGACTCCGTGCCCCTCGCACCTATTTGCGCTCAGTACTCAAACATTCTAATACTCACCTCGAGACAGGGAGTAAAGAAGCACTGGAACTTCGCCTAGGTTGGGAATTCACAGGACCGTGTCAATAAATTTGAAGCCTCCATGCTCAACATCTTTGGGGACCACTACCCGACAAGGCTCAAGACCTTCAAGTTTCATCTCCTCACCCACCTTTCAGATGACATCCACAACTTTGGAGCCCGACAACATCTACATGCCGGTCTTTATCAATACGCTCACATTGCATTCAAGCAAGACTACCGCCGAACCTCCAAGCAAAGGGCAACCTCCATGGACGAAACCGTCCGCCGAATACGGCACTCCAAAAACCTTGCTTCCGTTAGAGCTCAAGTCGGCTCCATCTCCAAATCCCGTCAACTCACAACCCCATCCAGGAATCTCAACGACAGGCGCGGGGCCTGTCCTGTCAAGGAAGGCTTCAGAATGTACCCCGCAAGCTCGCTCACTTGAGAACCCTCGCTGTGCCGCTTCTCGGAAACGAAGAAGGCTGCGTCACCGACACGTTGCTCCAATTACTACGCGGAGAAGCTCCCGACATCTGTATCGATCTCCTCGTCCAGCTTTCTAACCACGGCACCAGTGTCCTGCTGAACCTTGTCAGCGCCGAGCTTCTCCAGCAGCATTCGGTCCACACATGTGACACTCTCCTAGTTACTGTCGTCGAAAGTGGTCACGTTCTCGGCGGCTTCTTTCCTTCCGTCGACAACTGTAACCCCGATCTGAATGTCATTCGAGTCGGCCCAACGCAGAAACACGTCATTCAGCACGTTTATCCAAATAGCAGCTTCGGCCCGACGAGACAGTAGCCATTCAGCTTCGTGCTCCTGGCCGCTGACCACGAAGAACACACATTCACTGTATGGGTGCCCAGGTTCCGTTTCTGTTGCGTTTTCATAACCGCGAATCACTGCTACCTACTGAGTATGCCTTCGTTCGGTACATGGAGTTGATTCCACCAATCGACGCTGTTGATGACACTCTGCAATGCGTGTGCTTGCGGCAGTCTACTGAAGAGAATGTCTATGACACAGAAAGTCCCGTCCCGCTCCGACAGATGCAGCGACGAGGGCGTCAAGCTTCTGCTTCTTCCTGGTTTGGTCCGTGCAAGGCCTCTGCTCTCATTGGCACAGCTCACGTGGTGCGGTCAAATTTCGACATTCCCACTTTCACTCTTCAGCTCAACTGGCTCCACCATCGCTACTACATAAACAAGTTCCACAGAAACCCTGATGCATGGCCAGTCCTACCTGAGCCCTCCCCTGATACGAACACGCGATTCCCTCTGCACTAGAATTAAACACATGAGAAAACTACAACCCGTTTGGTGAGCGACGAACAAATAAGCACGCTTTCCTTCTTTCTCTTTCTTCCGTACAGTGACGGTTACTCATTTTCTCCTCCAACAACTGCGCCAATGTAAGGATCGAGAGTTGTGGCCGGACTACGTGACAGGCTAGACGCGCCTTTGCAAAGTTCATACCGTCTCTCCCTTGAGTCTGCACGTGCAACGTAGCAGTCGACAACACCACCAAGCATACTGGAGTCGTTGACCGAAAACCACGTCTTTATGGCCACCACATAGAGTTTGTTCTCTGAACCCACCTTCACCACCTTTGTGGCTACTCCAGGGGCGCCTGCCTACAAATCCTTGCCATCCTATTCACCAGACCGTTCCATCACCGCATTCCCGGACTCATGTAACGCGCCCTCAACAGTAGAACCGTACTGAAAAATCTCTTGCTGAACAATGCAGCATAAAATGCTGCAAACGCTGCATAGTATCTCCGCGGTCGCGAATGGCACGTACTTGGAAAACTTCAGGCTGTAAGTACGTGGGCGCTGGCCTCCACGGCTCTTAGCGTGCTGCAGGCGGAATACCGCTGTCGCCAGCCACGTGTCCAGGCGCGCAAGCTGCATGATAGACCCCTACGCGGACTCATACTGTTGGGCATGGTACCCTCGGACCTCATATGAGAATTGTCTCCCCAAATAGTTTCGAGACAGTACGTCACCCTCTTTAAGATCACACACCTCCTTCGGTAAAGAGCAATCACCGTATGCTACGTCGTGGACCTTGCTGAGTCGCCACGGTGAGAAGCCTGGAGTCCCGTCCTCCCCTTCTGAACCCATCAGCTTCACCTGGGCGACAAGTGCCTGATATGAGCGCTCCGCTCACTCGCTGTCCGATACAAACGTGGTCTTCCGCGACATCAAGAAGAAATACTACAGGCATTGGAATAGCCTGTCGCTACCGTTTCTTTTCCACACGCTCATCACGGCAGAGATCGTCAGCCTCGTCCTTGCAAATAGAGCATAGTCTGGTGAAACAGCCTCCTCGCACTCGCGGTGAGATACGGCGTCCAAAAACAATGATGAATAGTCGCCGAAGCAAAGCCCTGCACGCATCATTCCAAACGGAGCCGTCGCCTCGTAGGAGTACAAAGGCGTATAGTGCTCCTTACGATTGGTAAGGACCATCGGTGGAATCGGCATGACACCCTCCAGGCCGTCTGTGTAAAGCTCCCCCGCCACGCACGGCTCACTGCGACCCGCCCAGTTCCGGACTGGAACAGAACTTGTTGGGTGCAGCTCAGCGGTTTCACGGTGGCACGATTGGAGAATCTGCTTCTCGACAGTCTTGGCAACACCAATGTACTTTGCCTCCACCTGTGTGATATGCTTGCGACTCTGACCACGTCCCCAGTTCCGGCACGCGGTGTGGCATGCTCGGTGCCACCGGAAATCCCACGCGCCACGCGTAGGCTGTCGCTCTACTCCTTGAAATCGTTGAATTCGGCTTGTAGTCGCAGGAACTCTGGAAGCGTTGCTTTAGTCGTCACCCGCACCTTAAGAAGCTCTTGATCTGCCTGCCGTAGCTTCTCCTTGTCGTCATTCACTCCTGTCTTGGGACCAGCAGTCTCTTGCTCCTGCGCCCTCACCTTGTTCGTCTGCTTGGCAAGCAACGTGTATACCTCTTCCATCTGCTCACGCGAGATCGATTTTGGGCGAGCTACAGGGGAAGTCTCCGCCCTTGTCCGGGATGGCATGGGCGGATGTGGAGACGGAGAGGGTCTCATGACCGTTGCACCCAGAGGACGCAGGGTCACACAATGAGTTTTCCGTGCTCCGCGGCAGATGCGCGACTGGACAGGGGCTACAATGTCGGGTGTTCGGGCGCGTGGAGTGGAGGCAGTTCCAGCTCGGACGGTGAGGCTGGCTGTGCTCGAGGTGCGGCCAGATTGAATGGACTAACGAGTAGCAGGCATTTCGTTGGCAGCACGCCCTGATGCAACTGCCAATGTTGCAGTAGCACCGTTCGTCGCCAGAATAGTGGCACCATCGCCTTGTTCGCCTTCTAGACGAAACAAAGACGGCGCCCGCGTTTTCTCAGGCTGGGCAACCCCTATTAACATGCCTGCCCGATGCCGCTGAGTTGGATTCGTCTCGCGGTTCGTTGACGTCACCGGGACAGGCTTAGCCGGGGCATCTCCCTCCTCCTCCCGCTGCTCGCGGGTGCGCTTGCGAAACCGTTTCATCAGAACAGCCCTTCCGGTTCCCCCCACCTGCGGAGCCATCGATGTAGAGCTGCACCACAGGCAGTACAGGACAGATGGATGCTTCGTGAGAACAGGAAGTTCGAAAATTACGTCGCAGTTGTCGTGAGCTGAGCAGTAGAAGTCCCAGCTAGCAGCTACAACTGGAAGTAGGGCCTTTGTAAAGTCATACAGACGTGGAGAGTGCCTGCCAATGTTTGAAGTATCATAAGCGTCAACCGCAGAACTAAAAGCAAGGGATCAGGACCTGCAAATAGGCATTCCCGAAAGTATCGAAAACTCAGGCTTGGGTGGTGCCATGAGTGACAGGGCCGAAGATCTGCGCATGTGGAACTACATGCGCAGATGGATGTTGTTTTTCAGAATAAATTTGGTACCTCCATGTGCTCGTGTGTTTTCACATGTGTAGATCTGAGCCCCTATCACTAGAGACACCCTCCGAGTCTGGATTTTCCTTACCTCTTAAACTTCTTTTTCTTGCTATAGCGGCCCCACAATCGCCCACTTTTCTGGCCCACCTCTCTTGCGGCCGAGTCCAAGTCTTTCCCAGCTGCTATACTGTGACCTGCTCGCGCGGAAGTAGTTGTGAAACTGGCATTTACTGTTTAATTTCGTTTACCTGAACGCTATTTCGGAACATACTACGACGTGCTTAGACGCTAAACTTATCCCCGTACTTTGTGAACAGCTCCTCGCCCTTCAGAATCTCACGTATCGCACGGATCGTAGCGAAGCTCAGTAAACGTAGAGCTCTCTGCAACAATACCCCTTGATCCTCGTAAAACTCCACGTTTGTGTCTTGAGCTCTAGAAGTACCTCTACTTCGCTCCTCTTGATACCCAAGCAAGTACCTGGCGTCATTCACAATCCGGGCCACACAAAATGGTGCCGATAAAATGTACACCTTATGCTTCGGACCTTCACGGGACTCCGCTCACGTTTTCACGAGGACAGCTACCAGGTTGATACGTTCTTTGTCTACTCCCAAAAAATCACCTCCGTAGATCTTCGTCTTCTCCCTCCTTGCTCTCACACAAGGCCGCGTACAGCAGCGTCCCATAGAGGGGGAGGATCGTCTCTCTTTTCGCAACGAGGAGGTCTGCATATACCCCGAGTCTCATACATTCGTACTTCATCGTCGATGGACGAACCACTACAAACCTGGCCATCGATTCCACGGCCTGTAATGTTAGCAGATCTTGCGTGTCCAGCAGGGCGTGGTAATTCGCCGTCCATTTGCCCACCGACGTCCGTGAATAGCGCACGGCAAAGCATGGGATCTCCGACGTAGTTCGCAATAAACTTGACTATGTAGTCTGGCAGACATTGGTACCGGGGACACCTAGCAGGAGCATCCGCAGGGCTACTCCTCCTCCTGCCAGACACATTTCGTTTCACGCCGCCCGAGTACCTCGTGGTAAGCTCCACAATCCGCGGAGAGCCACCAATGTCGCACGCAGCCCTCACAAGGCTTTCGCAAACTGCCTTAACCAAGCCTGGTAGAGCTTGATTGACGCAGTCGTCACCCTTGTCGCACCCCACTCAACGGCATTGTCTGGGAAGCCCTAGGCATGCTTTCACATTTGCGTGAGGACCACTGAGCAAGTCCACTACAAGGTCCCCCGGTATCGAGTACTGCAATACCAGCTCGCTAATGTGTTTGATGCCCCTCCAATCAGGTCGAAGCATCCTCATGCGAATCCCTTCGTCAGCTCTTCCCACCACTTCTCCGTGCTTCAAGCGCTGGATCGATCCATACAGTTTGTCCAGGCTGCATGCCTGAGCTGCACATACCCGTCGCCATGGCAGCATACCCGGACGAACTGCACTTCAAGCGGCACGTTCCTCCACCAAAATAGAAAAGCCCATTGCGCGACTGAGGCGTGGCCACACTCTATTCTGCCCGGGTTTTGCGTGTAATGACCTCAAGGTCGGACGTGGACCATTGGCTGGTCCTCAACGTCGAACACGAAGTCCTTCTGCCACCTTCCCCTTGACGCACTGGCTCAGTCACTCCCGTGGTGGTGTACCTCTGGGCTGTAACGCTTGAGACGCGAAAGCCAAATGCCGAATTGTAGACCAATACAGAAAATGATTCCGCGAGGGGTTTTGGCAAGCAGTTCGCCGAAAAATGGGATGGAGGCGTCCATTTTCTTGGGGGTGAAGACATCATAGGCATAGTTATTTGCGCCTAGCTCGCTTCTGGTGTTGAACCAAGGGTCCGTCAACAGCAGCTGAAACTCACCCTTCAGGCGCTCACCCGAGTCGTGAGCGTGATGATTGAGGAGGTCGTGGGAAGTGCAGCTGTGAGCACGGCAGTCCGATTTCATCACGCCGAGCAACTCCGTGACAAGGTCGCTAGAAGGATTCTTTTCGGGGAGCGACTCTTCCGACACCTCTTCCCGCGGTACAGATGGACCAATACGGTTGGCTGGTTCTGGTGCTTCACAACGGAGACCGTTTGGCTCCGGCACCAATGGATTGATGGTAGACCGGAAAGCCTCACTAGTTCACCCCGTACGACTGTGTGCCACCACATCGCCCTCTTCGTTGTCCCTACCATACAGTCTCAGCTCCATGTCCTCTTTCAGCCGGGGAGACAAAGAACAAGGAGGTTCCGCGGATAGTCCCACTCTGGCCGTGGTGCTCAACAGTGTCACCCGCCGACGACGAGGCGATCTTGTCTCTCCCGAATCGACATACGACAGCTCCGAGTCCGCCTCGATAACCTCGGAGCACCCACCATCATCTTCAGGTGCTTCACGTTCCAGCCGCAAGGCCCCCCGGCCATCCCTGCTCAAGTCGACAAAGACCCTTGCCAGGTAATCATCACGCGACCCAGCGGTCCAGATACGGCGAGTTGCTGCGAAGCTTGACATCGTTCGAAGTTTCGTTTGTAACGACGGCTTGCAAGCTGGACAGGAACAGACTTATAACCGCCCACATTGCTGCATCCTTCTCAGCAGTTCGGCCCTCAGCTACCGTACTGCGCGTAGTCACCTGCATATTTGCTACCCCATTCCCTTGCAGCGTGGTCTCCCGCGTGAAATGCGCAAAGCCATCGGCGCGTGACTTCAAAGCCACAAAGTGCCCAACGCGGGGTCGAGACAGAAGGTAGGGTCCGACTAAAGCCTCGCAGTCGGATACTCCCGCTGCCTTGAGTAGTTTCGTCCACGCTCGAGCTAGCAGCAGTACAGTAAAGGTGAGACGATTTCCGGGTTGATTTATCTTTTTCAAAGCAAATACACGTTTGCTGCCGCGCTTCGAGTGGCGTACGTTGGTCGCGTCGAAGAATGTGAGAACCTCGAAGGTTCTGGGGCGGCCAACATAAGCGTTTCCTCGCAGGACTACTGCCAAAACCTTGCGGACTTTAGAGGCAAAGAACTTGGTGCCAACAATATGCAACACCGCAAAGTTCTTCTGCCTCAGGACTGCATCTGCAGTCTCCCGAAGACTCTTGCCTCTTGGAGTCAGCAATCAGATCGACAGCGCTGCGCGCACTTTCTGCTTCATCTGCTCGCTGCTCAGCTCTCGAGAGACAGGGTCGTCATTGCCGATAGAAGTGCGAAAGTCGCGGCAAGGCTTGCGCTACTTGCTCTTCACTGCGCTAAATTCCTTGACCGCCATCGACTCCTCGTCGTCTGCTGCGATGAAAACCTGCCGAAAGGCCGACATTTGGAACTTCGTGACGTCAAACTTCGCGTTCACCTCGAGTGAGGAGGGAACGATAATGAAGGCAGGGAAGCACACGCGGGCTGTCCAGGGGCGGCTGGGTTGAGTCTGCGCCATGGTTACAGTGCGGTGAAGAACGAAAGACGGAACGAATCGCAGAAGTGATGTGGGTGCAGGGAGGAAGGAGGAGAGCGTCGTAAGCAAAGCAAGGAAATCCACATGGATCGAAGGACAGTGAGAAGAGACGACGGCAAAGCGAGGAAAGTAGGGGAGACCGCGGCGATAATTCGATATCAGGAGGGTGTAAGGTCTCGTCCTGTGGGAGTAGTTGTGGGCCATTTGTATTACCGACAAAGAGGGCAGCTCACTAGAACAAAACACACTCCCACACGCTCACGTTTCTGTTCGGCAGCAGCTGTTACGCCCAGTGGCGCCGCCTTCACGAACCTTGGAAACATAAGTAGACTATTTAGGTTGCTTGGGGGTGTCACTAGTGCCAGGTGCTGAGATCTACACATGTGGAAATACATGAGCAGCTGGACGTGCAAAATTCTGCCAGAGAAACGACATCCATCCACCCTTGCATTGTCACCTGTGCAGATCTCAACCCCTGTCACTAGTGGCACACCACCGATCTTATACATTGCATACTTTTCAATCGTGAAATGCAGCTATTGCGGGGTCCTCAGATTTGCTTCTTTTCGTGCGCGACGATAACTGCCGCCAACCGTGGCCGTTCAACCTCTCCTGGTCGTCGAATTCGTACCACTTCCGCGCTACCATTTTCTGTTCTGCGTCTTTCCATTGACTACCGTCACCCGTACACCCTCCTCCGCCCGCGGATCCTGTCTCGTCTTCTCCGCCTCCATATTATAAAATCTCTCCTCCTTCATTCCCATTGTTGATCCCTTCTCGGAAGTGACGTACTTCCGAATTTACCAACGAACTCCCCGTTACGACCTCCACCCGCTACCTGCTGACATCAGCCAAGGAGAAGCAGATGGAGGTACAACAGGAGCCGGAATCGCAGCTAGCGGCGACAGGGGAGGGGTTTCGGGCCGAAAGGGGCGTGCAGCCCTCGCAACTGGACTCTGCAGCCTGCAAAGGCCAGCACCGGGACGTCTCAGGCCAGGCAGGACCTTCGTCCGACCACTCTCCGGCACCACAAGCTGTACACGGCGACGACATCGATGTGGTTGCCGTTGAGGTCAAGTAGCACCGGTGCCGTGCCGGATTGTGTCAAAAGCCGAGTGCGAGTCCACCGCAGTCTACGTATGTATTGCGCTGACCATACAGCCGCAACATGTTCTTCGTGAAAGCACGGAAGGCACCACCGACAGCCTGCAGGCCAGCAGGGTTGAGCACGGCTACAAGCACAACCTTGGCGGCAAGTCGGTGACAGTGCGACGGTGCGACAAGCTCGCGCTACAGGACATCGCTGACGAGACCATCAAGGACGGCACTGTCCTGAGCGAACGTGGGAAGTGTGCTATGATGTACGGCCTTCATCGACACCAAGCTGGCGTTCGCCTGAAAGAATGAAAGGACGGCACAGGGTGGGCTGGCGAGCGTCTCCGCGTGCGGTTTATCCGCCGGAAGGAAGGACAGGGCATGAAGGGTACGGAAGTCATGTCCGACGCGTTGAAGCAGAACACCTCCGCCGGACTGGTCCGCATCAACAATTGGTTGCTCCCCTACATCTTGATTATCATCAACTTCATCCGGCTTGTCGCTGTGTACAACGACATGGACCAACCGGTATTGAGGCAGATGTGAGCTGGAAAAGTAAGGACCAGGGTCGTTCTGCTCCCAGCAACCGACCTATCTGCTTTCCACCGCTAAGTACGCGTAGCTGAGAGTTTTCTACGAGACTCAGCCCTCGTGAAAGTACTCAGCGACCTGACCTTCGGAACCTCGATTTCTAGGAAGCTCGGGATCAGTGACTTTGATGAACAGCATCGTTGGGCAGAGAGGCCTCTAGTCATAGCTTTGTTCATGATTTCCTGGTCGCGGCTCAGCAACAACGCGGACCGCGACGGACAGTCTGAATCAGAAGCTTTCTAAATGTGCTCGTGCCAGCTTCTCCAAGTGTGGTTAGACTTGTTTGAGCAGTATGGCAAGGGGAAGGGGCGGAGTTTTGACTGCTTTGTGGAGACTGAGTTTGCTCACTCGGTACTCCTCAGAATTTCCGTCAAAGAGCTCTATCTGAACCACAAGCGCCTCTTCTCCAAGAGATACAATGACTCTGCAGAAGGTCTGGACAAGCGCAACAATGCACGCGCTATGTCCTGTGTGAATATGGTAACTAAGCGCGTTGCTCCCGGCCTCAGCAAGCACACCGCCTCAGGTCGCGTGACGACCTCGGCCGCAGTATCTTGTACAGGCCGCTCTGCCTGGCGTGCTCCTCCTTTCCACGCCACTGCATTCGAGTCTATAGTCCGTGCGCGGAACGCCCTAGGAGTGACGCCGGCAACGAAACCGCTTGCTAGGGAAACAGCGGCTGCACCTTCCTCACGGCTAAAGCCTCGACTTGTGAAGATTATGCAGTCGGGGAAGTCTGGTCGAGTGAAAAGGGCAGTGGGGCATTTCAGAAGAGAAGTCGCTAAGTAGTCCAAGACTGCCCGGAGGACCACAGCCCATCGTGAAGATGCCCCTTCGATGTCCTACAACAAGGTTCCGAGCCAGCTGCCGGTCGCTAGTGCGAACAAGACCGTGGTGTTTGCAGAAACACCCGCCACTTGAGAAAATTTGGCGTACATCAGCCCGCCAGATCACGAAGAAGCGGATTTTGCGTGTGCGGATGGCGAAAGACCCGCACCCCATGGTCTGGCTGTTTTCCATCCACATACCCATTGAGCACCGCTGCACTTCTACCTATCCATCAAGAACGTCATAGCCATGGATTGGTCTCAGTTCTTCATAGGGAGCTACGTGTAGTTTACGGAGCTTGAGGGTATCGATGTTGGTCCGGAGATCCGGAAGCCCAATCGGCATTAGACACTCTTCTGGAGCACCGTAGCAGACGGGGGTGAGGGTTATGGAAAAGGATATGCCTACTTCTAGAGGCGACAAGATGTGCTTCAGCACCTCGGGTACACGTGCCTTGGGAATTTCGCTGCCTCCAGCGGCTTTCCACGCGGAAGCCTCGGGTCCTTGATGTTGACGCCCAGGTGGAAACGTTTCGCCGTTGAAAAGTTGTTTTCTTCCATTGTGAGCACATTCGACGGGAAGAGTGCACTGGGACACAGTCCGATTGAGACCTGGTGGAGCCTGACCGTCAATGAGGGGGAAGAAGACGTGGACGCAGCAAACTGGGATCTGGGAATCGCCCGCGACTCTAGTACACGGAGCCTGATCATCGAAGCCTGCGAATCGAGGGAGGATTAGTTGTGGGCTTCGCGAAGGCGTGGGCAGCTAGACGAGTGAGTGGTCCAGCTTGCTGCCTACATCAGTCTCACGAAGATATCTGGGAGGAAGCTATTCATATCTAAGAGAGGGGGTCGGTTTTTGGCTACATGGAGGGACTGGTCAAGGAAAGCGCAGCACAATGACTTTGACGAGTGATGGAAAGCGGAGACGCTGGCCTTTTTTGCGATTATAAGCAGGGCAGCGGGCGTCCAGTTTTAATTGTGTGCCTATTTATCCGTGTTTGCATACGGGGAGGAGAGCGAGCAGGTGGAAGCAGACGCGTTGTTTAAGATGGAGAAGATCATTGTGCCGTCGAACACTGTATTTTTCCGGCATGGAACTCTCACGCACGCCGGGCTGGGTACGAGGATCGCGGTGCGGATGAGTTGACGATACGGTACCATGTGTACTTTATACCGGAACAGAAAGGTGTGCCGGACCAGGCGATCTATGCATGGAGAGGGCTATCGCACTTCCCGGCCGGGGAGATGGCCCGTGTAAGTCGTAGAAGTAATGAAAGAGGTGAGCTGTCGGATAGTGGCGACGACGCGGGTAAGGTTGTGTTTGCAGAATTGTGCGCGGACGCGAGTACGAGGGCAGAGGAGATCAGTCGTAGAGATGATGGGTTCGACTGCGATGATTCCCGAAGATTTGCTTGCCGTTCTGACAATTAGCGCGGAAGATTTGGTAGCAACACGATGAAGTGTCTGAATCGCATGAATTAGAACCACCTTCAACACTACATGCCAGTTTGAGAGCCATTTGTCTGACGATCATACCGCAGTGTAGCAACTGAAAATGATGTCAGCTCAGCCGCGAGAATGGTCGCCCTGTAAAGTGGGCGATTTCGAGGCCGCCATAGCAGCAGAAAAAAGAGATTTCAGAAGTAACCAAAATTTAGACTAGGGGGTTCTCACTAGAGAGAAGGGCTGAGATCTACACATGTGGAAAGACATGCGCAGATGGAAAAGCAAATTTTAAACTGAAAAACCACCTCCATCTGCACATGTATTTTTCCATGCGTAGATCTCAGCAACTGTCACTAGGGATACCCCACCGATCTTAGAAGTTATTTACTTTTCGGAGCCACGATCTACACGTGTACAAACACTCTCTGACGTTGACCCGAGGTTCAGTTTGTTTCTACGCTTTGTTTGATACATGTATGGCCAGATCAGCAGAAGACGTACGTGCTTCTCGTTCTGGACGGGTCAGCTGTGGCACGGCTACGGCAAGGGTGGAGTGAAGTATTGCCGTCTGTACTTCCCACCTACTTTTCATGGTAGGTGCCCGTACAGCGTTCGAAGAAATTTATGTCGTATAAGAGGATGCCGACTCGACTGTCCTCTTCAGCATTGCTCTGCAATTGTCAGCACATCCGCGCAAATCACGCAGTGCCACATGTCAGAATTCGTCCGCGCATTGTTAACCAGTGATGGACCGGTGCATAAGGCGGGTTCTACTACACGACTGGAATGTGAAGGACAGAACCACTACCTTTGATCCCCGCGATAAAGTTAAACGTCCCATGTTCGGCACTACCTTGACTGACACCATCCAGCAGCAGTTCTGCAATGTGCGATATCTTTCGCAAGGTACACGATAGTCTTTGTTTGCGCTCCGCTATGTTTACATTACTGTCCGAGATATCAGCGCAGACTTTTGGACGTCATCTTTTGCCATATAAAGTTGGCAAGAATATGGGTGAGCCAGTGCGGCCGAACATCACCGATCATAACACTCAGTTTCCCATAGCCGCACATGGAGCATATTACGTGTAGCTGTCTTCAGTGCAGTGGCGCACGATCCGTTGGAAGGCAATGAAGTGTATGAAGGGTCTAATGTAAGCTTATCCGCGTGAGGCATGCTATAGGTCATCATGTGACATTGAGGTATGTACGATGAAATGCGGAACGGCCGTATAATGCACGATTCGCAGTACGAGCTGGATGTTTTATCAGGAAATGAACAGCGGGTAGTGGATACAGGCATTCACTATACGCGGCCGTTCAAAATATTTGATTTTTGGAAGTCAGCGTCCTTGCGGAAAACCGCCGTACTACACGAACTCCACGTTTTGGAATGTTTCGTAAGTCACCATTCCAAGGCATTCTAGAATGTGTAGTATGTGTGGAAGGTATACTGCGATACTGCATCTGGTGGACGTCCGCATCCATTTCCGAAAACACCGACGTCCGCACTTTTACGTAGTAGAAGTGTCACAGAGAGATCTTAGCTGCGCCTACGTAGAGGTGGTAGGCAAAAAGGCGCGTTGGTGGTAGCAGAAGGGCTTTTTTTTTCATGACCTCCATAGAACCTTTCTGACTCAACGCTAGTGAGGTCCTCTCGGTGTCGACGGCATGAGCCTGTACGGACTGGATTAAATTGATGAAGTACTGGAAGAAGGGCTCGCCGATGCGAAGCACCGCGTTGGACGTGTTCTGTTGGGATCAGCCGAACATGATTTTTGGTAGCCATCATGTCTTGTCAATCCATATATCTCACGGGGCACACGCGGAGACGCTCGCAAGCCCACGTCATGCCGCCGTTTTCTTTTTTCAGGCGATACACGGCTCGGTATCGATGAACGTCATCAACCATACTAATCGTAATGCCTTCCGATTTCACCCTGCCATCCTGCATGATTTTGTCGCCGAAACACGGCGGCGAGGGATCGTCTCACCGTCGCACTGCCAGTAACATAACGCTAAGATCGAGCTTCTAGCCCCACGCAACCATATTGCAGTCGAGGTCGTCAACTGTGCCGTCGTTACATTCGTGAATGTCGTTCTGCGGCTATATAGACTACCTTGTGTACATCAAGACCTCGGTGAGGTCGAAGTCGGCATTCGAGTAATTCGAACAGATCGCCGGCTGCTCTTCCACCTCCACGGCAACCACATCGGAATCCTCACCGTAGCAAGTCGCTGGTGGTGGAGAGCGGTCGGACGAAGGGTGCGCCTAGCCTGACGCGTCCCGGCGCACGCGTCAGTGGCGCTACCATTCGACATGAGAAGATTCCGTGGCTGCTTCCGGCCAGAACTCTGCAGCCCCCGGGGCCGGTCGGACCTGTGGCTGCCGCACTGCCGCTGGCTGCGAATATATGGCCGAAGTGGCAAAATCGGGGGTCAAAGTCATAATCACAAGTTTTCAGTTATTTAGGAGGTACGGCAGTAGTGAGAAAGGGCGAAAGATGGAAATTATGCAGAAGGAAGTCGGTAATGGGAAGGCAGCAATGAAGAGGGAGAGTCCGTAGGCGGGGGAGGGTAGACACATCACCATGAAGAATGGTCAAGTGGAAAACAGACATTTCGGGCGACAGAGGGGGTGGGACACGAAGGCGAGAGGAGTTGGGGAAGGCCACCATTGGCGACAAACGGCGTGGCGCACAGAGAGACGTAGTTTAGAGCGGACTGCAGTAGTAGAGCTTCACGATTGAAATCATTCGAGCCGAAGGGTACGAAGGAGTTCCAATAACGATGAGGGCCGAGATTTTCTCATGCGAAAACACATGACCAGATGAATGGACAGAATTGCGTTTGAAAAACATATTGGTGTGCTCATGGAAAGATGTATGAGCATATCCCACCCCATGGTACTGACACGATCACTGGCGTCCAGATTGTCATCATTTTTGGAAACTGCAATTATCTGCTAATGTGGCTTTAGAATCACCCACTTTCATGCCCGACCATTCTTTCGGCTGCGCCTCAGTCTTTCCGAGAGGGGGCGTCGTGTATTCCACCCACGGGAATCGGCGCCAGCACTTCCTGATAGTGTTTCAAACTTTAGTTTACTGCACGCTACTTCGTGAGTTTCTGCGATAGACCGGGAAGCTAAAACTAGTCCCGTATATTGTGAAGAGGCCATCGACCTTTGAAATCTGACCCGTTGCACGGGACGTCACGAGGCTCATTGAAAGTAGAGCTCTCTACGAAAATCCCCTTCGGTCGCCGTCGCCCCTACGTCTGCATTTCGCGCTCCAGAAATTCCCATATTTCGCTCCTCCCCATCCGCAGGCAAGTCTCGACCGTCATTCGGAGTTTTAGCCCTACAGCATGGTGCAGTACGAAGTACATGTTTTGGCATGAGGATTCACAAAACCCTACACGTGTTTCCAGTACAATGGTTATCCGGGGTCAAGCGTTCTTTCTTTACCCCCAAAAGGGCACCCGCATAAATTTCCATTTTCTATCGCATGCGCGAACAGGAATCGGCGTACAAAAGGGTTCCGTGCAAGGGGACAATCGTCTGTTCTTTCGCGACAATCCACTCTGCGAACAACCAGAATCCCGCATACTCGTACTTCACTGTTGGTGGATGGACCACCGCACAGCTCGCCATCGCTTCCAGTGCCCTCAATGTTAAGGAGTCTTGCTCGTCCATGAGGTCATGGTACGTTTCTCGCGAGTTGTACACAGATGCCTATAAATGGAGTAGGGAACGTACTGGATCCTCGGCGTAGCTCGCAGTGAATCAGACTTTGTAGTATTGTCGATATTCATACTGGGGACACCTGGCGGTAGCCTCATGAGAGTCGCTCCTTCTGCTTGCAAATACACTCCGTTTCACCCCTACTAGGCAGGTTGTGATATCCTCTACAGGCTGAGGAGAACCACCGAAGTCCCATGCGGTGCTGACAACGCTTTTGAAAATCGCGTTAATTAAGATCGGTAGAAGTTGACTGACGTGGTCGTCATCCTTGTCGCATCCTACGAAATGGCGATTTTTCGGAAGCCCTGCACATGCTCTTCCACTCACGGAAGTGTCGTTGAAGAAGTCTACCGCAAGGTCTTCTAATGTGCAATACTGCGACACCAACTCGCCCATGTTCTCGATGCTCATTTCCTGACGTCGAAGCATCTCATGCGTATTCCCATCCCTATCACTTTGCACCTACTTTCAGGGCTTCACCACCTACAAATCACCCACAAAAGTGGTAATTGACGATGTCGTGAAAACTAAAGCCGTCGACACGCCAACAAGACTGCATCACGCCGAAAAACTGCGACAAAAGGTCAGTAGAACTGTTTTTCTTCCGGAGCGACTCTCTCAAAGTCCTCTCTGGCTGTGGCGGCGGTAAAATATGGTTGTCTTCTTTCCGTGCTTCATAAATGTGGTCTTCCGGCTGCGGCACCAATTAGTCGAAAGTGGGCCGGAAAGGCTCACAGGCCTGTCGCGTACGGCTGGCTGCCACAAACTCCTCCCCTCCAATATCAATTCCTTGAAGTTCCTACTCCATTTCCTCTTTCAGCCAAAAAGACGAAAGCGACGAGGCGGAGTGGGCGGTCCTGACTTGCGCGTGGTGCTCGACTGCGCCACTCACCGACGACGACGCATGCCCGTATCTTGCAAATCCGCATCCGACTGTGCTGAGTCGACCCCAATAACCTCCGAGCGGGAGCCAGCCTCGTCGGGCCCTTCACACTAGAGCTTCAGGGCCTCGCCAGTATCGCCAGTCAGGTCAGCGAAAACCCTTCACAAGTGGCCATCACGGAGCACCAAACAGTCCAGATACGGCTGGGCGTCGCGATTGTTGACATCGTACAACATACGGCTTGTTATGATGGAATGCAAAGTCGGCAGAGACAAACTCGCAGCTGCTCACATTGCCGTGTCGTTCCCAGCAATTCGATCCCATGCCACTGTGCTTCTCGTACTCACCTCTAGCTTTTCGACCCCATCCGCTTGCAGCATGCTGCATGGCAAGATGGGTGCGGAGACGTCAGCGCATGCGTTTTAAGCTATGAAATGCTAGACGCGCCGGGAAAACGGAAGGTGCAGTCCGACTAGCGCCGGACAATCACAAACTCCCATGCCCCTCGACGGCGTTGTCCGTGCTCCAGTAAGCAGCTGCAAAGCAAACGCGAGACAATTTCTGGTTCGTAGTCTATTCTTGAAAGCGAGGGCGCGTTTGTTGCCGCGCCATATATGGCACACTACCATCGCGTGGAAGTGGTGGACGAATTGAGACGTTGTGGGGCGGGCAACCGAAAAGATGCCGAGCAAAAAGACCTCCGGAATCTTGCTGACTTTCGAGGGGGTGAACTGGGTGCCGACGGTGAGGGACATACCAGCTTTCGTCTGGCTGAGCGCCACGTCTGCGATCTCCCCAATCGTCCTGTCTTTTTGCGTCACCAATACGATTGACCGCCCTGCGCGTATTGTCTGCATCGTTTGCTCGGCGTCCCGTTCGAAAGAAACCTGGTCATCACTTTCTATTGAAGTGCAGATGTCGTTAGAATGCTCGCCTTGTCAGCTTTTCACTACGACAATTTCCTTTACTGTTTTCAAAGCCTCTTCATCTGCTGAAATGACGAAGTGTAAGGCGGCCTGCGGGTGGGCCTTCATGATGTCAAACTTCGCATTCATCCTCGGGTTAGCCAGACAAGCAATGAACGTGCCCGAGCACACACCGGCCCTTTAGGCTCAGCTGAATTCAATTGACGAGACGGGTGCAGTGCGGTGAAAACGGAAGGAGAGAAAAGAAACCAGGAATGCTGAAGATGCAAGGCGGGCGGAGTAGAGCGTCCGGAGCAAAGCAGAAAAAGCTAAGTGGATAGAAGTACAGGGAGGAGAAAGCGGGAAGGAGAGAGTAGCGCAGGTGAGACCTCGCTGATGTCTTGGTGTGGCGAGAATGTCAGGAGTCGGGTGGCGAAAGCAAGTTTGCGGGCTTTGTATCTCGGCCAGGAAGAATAGCGAGCGCAGTCGTGACCCTTTTACAACCAGTCTCGCCTCTCCTGTTTCGGAGCATTTCAGGCCAACCTTGCCCCCTTCCCGGAGTTTAGAAACATAATCGAGCTTGTGAGGGTTGAAGGAGGTGTCACTAGTAACAGCTTTTGCCCTGTGCTGGTGGAAAAAAAAACGAGTACATGAGTGTGCAATTTTAAACAGTAACAACATTAGCCATCCGCTGATGTATTACCATATGGCTAAGTGCTGTCCGCTATCACTGGCGACACTCCACAAATCTGAGTTTTTCGTACTTTCTGGATGGCTCCTTTACAGCCCAATAGCCAGTCTCTTCAGACCTGCCACTTCACTCTTATCGTCCTTCCCACGGCGGAAGTCTTTTCCAACATATCTACGACCTCAAAAGGCCGCCGGTACCAATGGCATCGTGAACATGTAATCAATACTCCACAAGAACGGCGATGAAGTGGTCAAATTTGTGCCTCTCATCAGGTTTCCGGCCGTTCTGTCCAACGTGTACAGCAGCGCGTCATGAATCACTCCGCGGGCCGGAAGAATGAGAATGGCTATTCCTGTCCGAACATTTCACCAGCACACGAACAAGCGGCCGGATGAGGACGATGGTGCCTCTGCCGCAGCCAACGCTCTGACTGCAGCGAGCAACCAGGTTAGTGCCACCCAGCCGCACCCGCCGGGTAGATTCGACCGGGCTTTGTAACCCCTGAGAACGCTGGTGCCGCCTCTGTACGATTAGAGAGGTGAGCAACTCGATTTTGCAATATTTCTCGCAACATAGGGTTCTGCTGCAGCACTGCAGGCTCCACCAGAACAGGCTGTGTGTGAAATTCCTTTTTTACGTTCTCGTATTAGTTGTGACCGCACCTAAGGCACAGCCAGATTGCACATTCGGTCCGGAGTTATGTCCGCACCGCGCGTCCGAATGGCCGGTATTGCCGCCCCCGGACGGTGGCACATCCTCCATGAAGCACGGTAGACTCTTACTGGGACCATAGGTCTTCCTGGTGGATCGGGAGTGAGAATTTTCTGCCCTCCACGTCCGTCCTTGCCGTCCTGGAGGTGGGGTTAGACCTCTGTTGTAGCTCAGCCACTATGGTTCTGGCGTGGAAAACCCGAAGAGCTTCATGTGGTGATTGCGAAAGAGATCGACAACATCCGATCGTATATGGAACACATCGCTGGTCTCAGTACAAGGTTCAACAAATAAATAGAGAAGATACCGTAGGGAAACCAAGAGGATCTTAACGTGAATGTGACGACTAAGTCAGACCGTTTCGAGCTCATGTGGCGTCACGCTGAGATCGAGTATTTCACGCTGGATAAAGAGAGCCGACAGGTGGAGCGCGTCATCTCTGGAGGCGATAAGCCGGTTACGCCGCGTGACAGAACTGAGAATGGTCCGAGTCACAAGCGCATGACACGAATAGGGGCAAAACAAGTTGGTTTCGCGAAGACTGTTGTGGAGGAGGTTCTCTACTGGTGCCACCACGAGACTATTCACCCAGACCCGACAAGTTCTTTTCCAGTCCGAAAATGGATGGGCCAAAGTGAGCGATGTGTGATGGGAGAGACTTCTGTGGACGGCCTGCAGGGTGTCGTGCTGATTCCACCGATGATTCCTGCAAATTGTAAGTATTACTATACGCGATTATATTACGAGAAGGCAACGGCTCTGGTTGTACTAGGGCGTGCAATGCTTGGTACTGGGAACTCTTCATCATCGTCTTCAGATGCCGAGGCTCGACAAGAGTATTGGGAAGTGGTGAACGAAAATTATGCTTTGTGTGCGAGAATGAGACAGATAGTCCTTGACATGATGAGCACCTGGAAGAAAAACGCTGGGGATGACCTTATCCAGCGCCCTGAATATTTGCTCTTGATATCGCCGAATACGACTATTGTATTGGTGAGCCACAGGGCAGAGCGCTTTTCTCACGGGCTTCAGGTGTGGATGAGAGTGGTGAGATTAGAGGCGGAGGAGATTGCTCTAGGCTTGTGATTACAACGCCTCAGCGAGCCCGACAAACTGGCGGATGGCGATTGTTTGTTGGAGTGTGAAGTCCGTGATCTTGAGGAGGGAAATGGACATCCTGGCGTTCTCCGAACACCTGTCGTTGGCAACCCCGCAGATGCAATCGACCGTTTCCAGCGTATTTTGCCGTATTTTGCTGCAAGAATTGTCTTCATCTAGTATCATGGATGACGAGGCGTTCGTTGAGTCCCGTAACGACAGGATTGAACGGTTTAGCGGGGAAGATAAGGAGAGGTGTACAGTGGGTGCTTTTCGTGTAGCCATACATGTGGGCAAGGGAGGTTTAGAGAACCAGTTTTATGTGGCAGTATAAGAGGCATGGTTTTTGGACAACATCTCGAGAATACTCGGCAGTGTTGTCAATTAGTATTTTGCTGGCAGAGACTCACGTATGGGACTACTTCGGCTTTGCAATTGCAGATCTGGTCTCTCACGGATACTGGCCGCGATTTGGGATTACTCCTGCCGCGCTTTTCTTGAAGGAGAGCACCAGTAACTGTGCGCGCACAGAAAAGAAAGAAAGTACCGATCCGCATTTTCCTGTTTGTAGCTTACTAGATAAGATGTAGTTTTCTTGTGTCTGGATCTGGTGCGGCGAGGATGGGGAAGGCCTTCGAGAGGAAGTTTGAGGTATGACCGGCCGTGCATCACGCTCTCTGTAGACACAATCTGTATTGAAGCAGGGGTAGTGCCAGTGGAGTTAGGGGGTGGGAAAGAGAATGTGGAAAGTCGACCGCACCACGTGAGTTGTTGTAGTGGTAGTAGAGGCCTGGCACGGGCTGAATTGGAGCTAAACAGAAGCTCGACGCTCTCTTCGCTGCATGTATAGCACTAGGACAGGATATTCCATACGAATCATATTCTCGTCTCTAGACAACTGCAGACAGACGCATGCACGGGTGTCAGCAACAGCATCAGTTGGTGCAATACACTCCATGAACCGAGCGAAAGAATTCTCTGAACGTCAGAGTGATACGCATTCATGCATGTGGAGGACAGAATGCTCCTGGGCCATCAAAATAGTGTCTGTGAGCTTTTCCGCGTTAGCAGACGGGAGCACGGTGCTGAATCGCTGCCTTTCTTGTCGCGCCGAAGCTGCTATTTCCAAAACTACCCGGGAAGACATGTCTTCGCAATGGGCCGGGTCGGACGACATTGCAATCGGGTTCGTAGTCGTGCACGGAAGAGCGGAAGCCGCCAAGAGCATGAATAGTTTTGACGGTGATTATCTGGAAGGTGGCACATCTCTTGACGGAGTTTTGCTGGAGAGGCTCGGCGCGAAAAACATCCAGCATCACAGTCGTGCCGTGGCCATAGAGCTGGACATAAAGGTCAATACTAATGTCAGAAGCTTCTCATCGTAATCATTACTGCTTCGCTGCGAGAAGGTAACTTTCGTTGTGTCCGAGAAGCGGCATCACAAGTGTTCTGAAGTGAGCAAGTACACGGAGTTAAATTTGGAAGCCTCTGCTGACAAGACCCGCCCCGTGCCTGTCGTGTGGATTTGTATGGGAGTTCAAGATTTGAGGTGGTTGTGGGACAGAAACCACCCCTGTTCGAAAGGCAGTAAGTGTCGGGGCGTCCTGGGTTTGGCGGACGGTCACGTTCAAACCTGTTGCCTTCGACATGGAGGTATAGCTGTCGTCTTGGTCCGATCTAGTGTCAGCGTTTTCATAAAAACCCGCATTTAGGGGTTATCGGTCTTCGGATCGAGATATATCACTGGTGAGGTGCACGAGGAGATAAAACTTGAATATCTAGGGCGCACTCGAGTGGTGGTCCGCTAATACGTGGAGCATGGAGGCTTTCAAAATATTGACACGCTTATTTAAGTTATCAACTTCGTTGAAACTCCCGTCGTCATCTAGTCCCCGTCCCTCGCTAAGAATTGGAGTGTCTGGGTCACGAGCTCAAATTGAAGCGAGAACCGCGAAGTCAACATTGTCACAGGAACGACCTATAACCCCTGTCATAAGAGGAAAGATTACGTAAACGGATTTGTAGTACTTGGCCCCCAGCATGCCGCAAACATCTTCGTTTTCGTAGCGCCTGTTCAGGCAACTAACTTTCTCCAAAGCGGCGAAGTCGAGGTGTAGGTCATCATTGTAGAGGTACCTCCGAGTGATAGCCAGAACTAGTTTGACTCCACGAAGAGGAACAGTATGGATGGTTCTCGGCTACCTGAGATTGTTGTCGACGAAAGCTGGCCCTCTGCATCGGACAGGGTATTCGAGACGAAGAAATGCGCCAGTCGGGATTGGCTCAGAGATGCCAGGGTGAAAGTCGGGAAGCGGTTCAAACCCGAGGCTAGATTGTACGTCGAGACAAGAAGTGAATAGAAGAAGAGGACACATTTCCATAAAGAATAGCAGCCTCGACTGGGAGAAACCTACACGTGTTTGTTGCGCCCGTAGGCCGCCTCGTTGGCCACCTCCTCGTGGCTGCGTTAGCTCGCCCAGCCATCTCTGAGCGGCAGTCTTGCCGTCAAGGTCGGGCACTGGTCTGCGAAGATCGATGGTGGACTACGTCGTGTAGGGCAGGGCCAAGACGAACGAAGTGCGGAAACCTGAAGGTGCTTCGTAATCGTCACTTGATTGGCTGATTCCTCGGCTTGCGCGAGTCCCGGAGATATCCTCCGCGTTGCGTATGTCCCAACAGTAGCCGGTGAGAACTGGATGACACGCCCTCAGAGCACGGGAAGAATCCAAGTATGTGAAGCCTACGACGGCTATTTCATTGGAGGTGATATCAGAGTGTACAGGGCGGATTGTAGTATAAATATTCGAATCTATGGTGCGCGAATAGTGCAAAAGGGGGGAAATGATGTCAAACTCTCTGTCGTTTACGGTGCGAAAGAGGTGGAAAGGAGGATAATTCGTGCGGCTCCGAGCGAAAGTAATGCATCGTCGGCTGAACGTGGAAGTGAAGTTGAAAAAAGTGAGGTGCACCATGCACACGACAAGAGTACTGTTCTAAATTGTAGGGCTTGAGATCTCCGTATAAATTCCTATACCAGCCACGAATGAATGGGCCGCAGAAGTCCCGGCGTCCAAGTGGACGCTCTCTTCCTCGCTGCTCATAATATGCTCCTGAACATCTTTACAACCTTTACGGTGCAGCTCAGTCGGGGACGGATGCGCGACGAAATGCGTTTCTCTCTGCAGCGGGTCACCGCGGGGGCAGTAGTAGCAACACGTTTTTGTGAGCTTGCGCTGTTTGCTTTCGCGGCATTGAGATAAGTTCCAGTAAGTAGCGAGATCAAAAGGATGAACAGCCGTTGTCGAGCAGATCGACTGTAGGGATGCTTGAGTGGAGAAGTTTCTTTCCTGACGACAGTGACCGTAACGAAGCGACACTCTTTCGAGGCGTCACTGCATTCTCGAAAGCCCGTAAGAAAGAAGTCGGGATCCTCCAGGATTTAGATGGCCTCATATACGTCGCGCAGGCCGGCAGTCCTCTTCACTTCAGCGGAGGAATCAGTACTTGATTGTATGACGCTGTGGGGCTGACTCGAAATCGCCTCACTATCCTACTGACATAGAAATGAGGGCACGGGAAGTACGCGCGAGGAAATTTACCCAGAAGGGCTGTTGTCGTCATAGTACGCGAAAGGTTTTCGGGTGTTCAAGCCTTCGGCGAGCATGGGACGAGCTCGGCCGGTCGGTCTGTTTGGAAGTCACACTATTGCTGGTTTTTGGAAAGGGAGTACGAGTCAGGAGACGAGTCGAAGCGCTGCCTAAATGTGCCGCGTATATTGAACATTGGCAATGAGGTCTGCGAAGAGAAGGTCTGGAGGGAGAAATGGGACAACTGGGATGTACGATTCATTCGAGAGGCGAACCTTTCATCCGGTATTCGCTACGTAAAAGACGACATTTCCGCTCGTGAACCCCCTTGCGGGCCCGAAGCTTCACACCACTCTCAAGGACGCGAGAGTACTCAGGGTGGACGATGAACCTGCCACGCGTCTCAACAAGCCTTCCTTCCATTTTCCACAGCCAGACTCTACCATCATCACCATTTCCTGCCACTCTACAGCTTTAAAAGCCCGCGCTCCTTTCATCGCTTGTGCAACTACATATCTTCGCACCCGTCAACCACAGCATGCCTTCCGCCTATTCATCGACTAGACGTGGTACTCGCACGCGGCTCGAAGGGTTACGCGTCGCGGCCAACCCCTTCTCTCCCAACGGAGTAGGGAACAGAGGCCGCGCTACCGCGTTGCGTGAGCCTTCACATGACAACGACAAAGAAAGGTCCCTTTGTAAGTGCCGATGACCTCACAGTGCCTTGGTAGATCTCAACAGGTGGCATCCAGCGCCGTAACAATATACCTAGGGGCTCCCAGAAATTTCACCGTACCACAGTTTCTTGATTTTGCTTAGGAACTACCTTTGACAGTATGAAAGTTCGAAAAATTTGTCAAGTACGAGGATTGTAGTGCAACTGTATTGCGGATCGCACCTCTTGTACGAGAAACCGTCCGCGAAAGTATGATACTACCTTTTCCATACTGGCAAAAGCGTGCGTACGTGTCGAATGGCAGGCTCTTGTTCTACCCTGAGCACTGCTATGTGCATGAGACCTGTCCTAGGTTTTGTGCCCGCGAAATTTTTCACATTACAACCGAGCTCATATCAGGTACCTAGTACAAGTCCCAGATGCCATTCGTACTGGGGCTCTTTTGAATTCGTAGATGTGCCTACGATTACTGCCGTGGTTTGAAGAAGCATTAGCGTCAAGCAGCAGGTCTGAAAAGATGGGTTCTGGGGCTGCAAATGAGCAATTCCGAAAGGATCGAAAGTTCAGATTTGTGGAGTATCCCTAGTGGCAGCGGTCAGGATCTAGTCATAAGCTAATACATGAGCAGATGAATGATGTGTTTAGCGTTCAATCTTCCATACTCATCTACTCCTTTGATCGTCCGTGAGCACATCCGAGGCACTCTTATTAGGGATACCCCCTTCAACCTTTACGAGCTCGGTTATGTTTCCGAATTCCATGATGGGGGCAGCGTAGGGCGTAAATTTTCCTACTCAATAGTGGTGTGAATGGTTTTAAACGGTTCACGAGGGCGCTCGCCAATCTTCCTGTCCGACGGGCAAAGCCCGCACACCTGCTCCCACGGCCCGACACCTGACATTCTCGCCATACCACGACAATAACGAGGTATCGCCTGCTTTCCACTATCCGTGCCACTTTTTTCTCCGTGTACCTCTATCCATTTGGTTTTCTCTGCTTCGCTTCGGACGCGCTACTCCCCCCGCCCTGCATTTCCAGCAGTCGCGGTCTTCTCTCCCTCCTCCCATTCTCACAGGAATGCAAATTTGTCGCCAACTGAACTCAGCTGAACGAAGGGAGCCAGCGTAAGCGTGGCTACCGTCACTGCTTGTCTCTCCTAACCGGAGATAAAGGCGAAGTTTGACACTATGAAGGCCTACGTGGCGGCCTTCCTTCACGTTTTCATCGCAGCAGGTGAGAAGGCTTCAATAACGACGAAGGAAACTGTCGTAGTGAAGAGCTGACAGCGCAATCATGGTAGCGATATCTCAACTTCAATCGAAAGCGACGATTCAGTTACCTTCCAGCAGGACAGCGAGCACTTCAAGCAGATAATACGTGCCGGGCTATCAATTGTCTTGGTGACGCGAAAAGAGAGGAAGATCGGCGGGTTCGCAGACTCTGCGCTATGCCAGATGAAATCTCGTATGTGTCTCACAGTTGGCTCCGGGTTCATGCCATCGAAAGTCAGCAAGGTTTGGGAGGTCTTTTTGACGGGCAAATTTTTGGTTGTCCGCCCCGCAACGACTCAGTTCGTCAACTTGTTCCACGCGATGGTGGTATGCCATTCGTAGCTCTCATGGATAGAGTATGAACCGTAAGTTGTCTCGCGTTTGCAATGCAGCTGCTAACTTGAGCGTGCACTATGCTGTCGAGGGCGACGGGAGTGTGGGGTTGTGAGGGGCTAGTCGCACCGTACCTTTTGATTTTTCCAGCGCGTCGAGCATTTCATTGCTTAATAGTCACGTGCTGATGCCTCTGCAACCCTTGTGCCGTGGAGTACGCGGCAAGAGGATGGGGTGCCAAAGCCGGCGGGGAGTACGAGCAGTCCAGTGTCAAGTGTTCGAACTGCTGGGAACGAGACGGCATTGTTAGCAGACATGAGCTTGTACCTGCGAACTTTGCATACCATCATTACAAACGGAATGCTGTACGATGTCAACTACCGCTGCACCTGGCCGTATCTGAACCGTCTGTGGTTTCGCGATGACTACTGGTTAACGGTCCTCGCTGACTTGCGCGGTGATACTTGTGAGGCCCTGAAGCTCGAGCTTGAGGCGCCCGAGCATGATGGGGCCCGCTTGGAGGCTGTCGCCGTGGACTCAGCACCGTCGGATACCGATTTGGAAGATGCCGGCGTGCGTCGTCGTCGGTGGGTGGCGCAGTCGAGCACCATGCGCAAGGGCGGATCAACCCCTCCGCGTCGGGGCTTCCGTCTTCCCGACTAGAAGACGAAATGGAGTAGAATCTGGAAGGAAGTGATAATGGAGGGGAGGGAGTTGTGGCACCCACCTGTAGGTGGCAAGCTTCTGAGCCTCTCCGGTCCACTCTCGACTCACTCGTGCCCTAACTCGAAGACCTTTTTCGTGAAGCACGGAAAGCAGCCGACCATATTCTTCCGCCGCCTCAGCCAGAGCGGACGAGAAAAGACTCGCTCCGAAGCGAGGACGATTCTACTCACGTTTGGCAGCAGTTTCTCTGCTTGATGAAGACACGTTGTCGCGTCTACGGCTCTAGGTTTCACGACATCGTCAAGAACTACGCTCAAGATCCGGGTGAGTGCCTGACTCGTAAGACTCAGGTGTTCCTGATAGACTTCCAGCCCAGCATTAGGATCGAGAAGGTTGTGTAGAACTCTGGGCATGCTGTTATTATGTTCAAGTAACTAGACGTCCTCACCCCGATATTCGAAGTTGTGTTGTTCCGAACAAACCACGGATGTACTTTCTCTTGCCGTCTGCAGTTCACCGATTGGCTTTCACTTCTGAAGCGGCGCAAGCGAGATCTACAGGAGGACGGGAGTGACGACGCCATTGCATCCATGAGCAGGTAGGGGAAGGACCTTGTTTTAACCTGGAGGACCAGCCGATAGTACAAGGCCAAGCACGAGGTGACGACAAGCAAAAAACGTGAATGAAAGGATATGGCCATGCCTCGGTCACGCATTGGGCTTTTAACTTCTGATGGTGGAATGTACCGTCCGAGGTCCAGTTCGCAGGTGTTTGCTACCCAAGGAACCGGTATATGTCGTCACGGCACTCAGCATGGACCAACTATGTGGGTCACTTCTAACAGTTGGAGCCTTGAAAATAGGTGCAGACTCCTAAGCAAGGGGATCTTCATAAGATGCTTCGACCTGAGAAGAAGAGTATCGAAAACATGAGCGAGTTGGTGTCGAATTATTTGGAGTCGAAGAACTTGCGTTAGACCTCTTCAATGGCACTCACGCGTCCGGAAAAGCATGCGCACGGCTCGAGGCACACCGCCAGTTCATGGGGTGCGACAAGGATGACAACTGAGACAGTCAACATCTACCGAGCTTCATTAACGCGATTTTCAAAAGCGTTATGAACACCGGGTAGGACGTTGGTGGCTTTCCCCGCCTTGTAGAGGTCGTTAGAAAGTACCAGGCCATCGTGAAACGGAGTATATTTGCGAGCAGGAAGAGTACCCCTCACGACGCTACCGCCGGATGTCCCGATACTACTGCCGGCTGCCCTAGGTATTAATATATACCGGACTACATAGTTCGGATCATTGCGAGCTACGCCGGGGATTCAGTACGTTCCCTACCCTATTTATAGGCACCGGTGCACAACTGGCTGGCATCGTGCCTTGCCCTCCTCATGAAGTAAGGTATCTTAACATTGAGGGCATTTGAAGCGATGGAGAGCTGTGACGTGGTCTATCCGCCGAGATTGAAGTGCGAATGTGCGGCACTCTGGGTGTTTGCAGTCCGGATTTTTGGAAAAGAAGAGATGATCCTCCCCTTTCCTGGAACCCTTTTTCGCGCCTACTTCCGTCAGCGCATTGGGGAGATGGGGACCGAAGGAGGTGACCGGTTGGGGGTAGACAAAGACCGCTTGAACCGGGTAGCCGTTCAAGTGGAAAGACATGTGAAGTTCAATGAAGCCACGAGGCAAAATATGTATGTTGTACCGGCACCACGGTGTGGGGCGAAATCTCTTAGTGACGGTTGGTAGTTGACTGCGGATGAGCAGGTGCGAAACAAAGAACTGTTTGAGGCGCGAGGCGACAAGGTGTAGTTTGACGAGAACCGGGGGGATTTTTCAGGCAAAGCTCTACTTTCAATGAGCTTCGTAGCGGCCCGTGCAACGAGTCCGATTCCAAAAGACGAGGAAATCTTTACAATCTATGGGATCAATTTTAGCTTCCAAGTCCGCCGTAGAAATTTACTAAGGAGGATACAGTGAAGTAAAATTCCAACGACCATCTCGAAGTACCGGGGCAGGTTCCCGTGAGTACGACATACCGTGCCCGCTCGTGGAAAGACTCAGGCTCATCCGAAAGAATGGTCGCCCATGGAATAGGGCGATTCTGGAGCCAGTTGAGGGGACCAAGGAGGCTTGAAAAGTAATGAAAATTCGGACTACAGGGATCGTACTAGTGACAGCGTCTGGGATACGCTTCTGTGTTTTCCGATGAGAACACCAATGATATTGTTCAAACGAAACTTTGTACAGCCGTCTGCTCATGTGATTTGGGATGAGAAGGTCTCCGTCCTTATCGTTAGTGGCGCTCCTTCGGACACTCAAACTCGTATGATTTCAATCGTGAGGTTCTACTACTGCGGTCCGCTCGGAACTGCGTCTCTTTGCGCGCCACGCCATTCGACGCCAATGCGACCCGTTCGAACTGCTCTCGCCGTCGTATCCCTTCCCCTCTTAAACTCGGACTTCATTTCATCCGTGTGCCCATTCTGTATGGCGATTCGTTTACCTTTCCCCGCTGACGGCCTCTCCCTCTTCATCGTCGCCTCCATAATACCAACCCCCTCCCCGTTGATTTCCATAGTGGGCTCTTTTTCGGAACTGCCGTACCTCCTAAATGACTGACAAGTTACGCTTAGGACCTCGACCCGCGACCTGGCCCTTTCGGGCATGGATTCGCAGCCGGCGGCAGGTCTGTAGCCACACGTCCGCCCGGCCGCGGTGCCTGCAGATTTCTAGCTGGGAGCAGTCGCATAACCTTTTCGATCCGAATCGTAGCGCCACTCACGCGTGCGCCGCGACGCGACAGGCTCGGCGCACCCTTCGTCCGACCACTCGCCACCGCCAGACCCTTCTGACAATAATAATTTCGATGTCGCTGCCTTGGACATGAAAGAACAACCAGTGACGTGTTGGACTTTATCGAAGGGCGACTACGACTCCGCCGAGGTCTCGATGTATATTAGGTAGGTTATACAGCCCCGGAACGACATTTGAGAAAGCAACGAAGCCAATATCGACGGCGTTAATTGCAGCATGGCTGCAGGGGCTACAAGTACGACCTCGTGGTCATGGTAATGGCAGTGCCACGCGGAGACAATCCCTGGCGATAGTCTTTCGCCGACAAAATCATGAAGGATGGCGAGTGCAACGCAAAAGCGTCATGTGTAGGACAGTGGACGACGTTCATCGGCACCGACCTGTCCATCGCGTGAAAGAAAAGAACGGCGACATGACGAGGGCTTGCAAGCGTCTCGATGTGTGAGCTGTCGGCTGTATGGATGGAGGAGACGTGATGGCTACCGAAATCATGTCCGACAGATCGCGGCAGAACACGTCCGCCGGGCTACTCCGCATCGAGAGGCACTCCTTCCATTACGCCATCAACGACATCCACTTCATGCCGGCTCACGCCCTCGACAACAACACGGTCTCACTAGTGTTGAGGAAGAAAATAGCTGTGGATGTCGTGACAAAGTCCTCTCTGCAGCCAGGAAGGCGCCGTTTCTCGTACCGCCGCTAGGTACGCGCAGTAAAGATATTTCTCCGAAACTCATGCACCGTGAAAGTACTGAGATGCCTGCTCCTCAAAATCTCAAAGTCGTAGGGTCTCGGCGGCACGCACCCTGATGATGCACATCTTCGAGCAGCGAGCCCTGCAATCGACCCAATTTTCATGACTTCCCCGCCGTAGTTAGTTTGGAAGCCGGACCCCGACGGAACATTTGAATTTGAAGCTTCGTTGAAGCGCCCATACACGCACTTCCCGATCGTGCTATACTTGTTCAATAAGTATGCGAAGCCCAAGGGTCTGAGTTGTGACGACCATCTGGTGAGTAGTAAATTGCGATCTACGTTCCCCACAAGTTCCCTGCATGAGCTGTCCCTCATCCATATGGGCCTCTTCTGGCAGAAATACAAGGACCGCCGAGAAGATCCGGACAAGGGGAACAAGGGCCACGCTACGCGATTCGCAAACAATCTGCATGGGAATTTTGCTCCTTGGCCGCAGGAGAATACCGCCCAGGCTAGAGCGAGGACCGCGACCGCTGCGCCATGTAAAGGCAGCTCTTCTGGGCGTGCTCCTGTTTCACACATGACTACACCCGACCCTCCAGTCTCTCCTGGGAGGGTCTTCACAGTGCTCTCTGCCATGAGAGAACTTTTTAGGAACAGAGCAGTTGTATTGTTGCCGTGGTCAACACCTCGACTCGTGGAGTAAGTCCACACGGAGAATTCCGGGGGAGTCCAAATGAGCGTCGGGCAGTGGAGATGGCAGGTCGTATAAATGGCGAAGGCAGAGGATGGGGAGATAACGAAGGCTGGTGAGAGCAGTGTAACGCAGGAGATCATACCCAAATCTTGACGTGCCTCGTGGATGTTCGATAAAAAGTTGCGAACCGGCTACTGTTGGACACTCCCGACGGCATCCCGATGTTCAATCAGAGAATGGCCCTTCTGGACAAAATCGTGCTGGGGGTCCCGCCAGACTACGAGGAGCGCAAGTGACGGCTAGTGACGGCGACCATCCCTTACCGCATGCCCTGGGTGCTCCCAATCCGTATACCCATTGATTGCTCAGCCCACTTTTACCTCGCCCCCAAGGACGTCGTCGCCAGGCACCGGCTTCGGCTACTCATATATAGCTACGTTCACTTCAGACAGTGTAAGAGTATCGATATGGGCCTGGACATCTGGAAGCCCTCCCGACCTCAGACCCTCGTCTGGAGGCATTTGCCCGACCGTGATGGGGACCGTGGCAGTAGGTGCGCCTAACTTTATAAGCCGAAAGCTGAGTGTCTGCGTCTCTTTTATGGCTACCTTGGGATACTCGCAGAATGCCGTGGCATTTCGCATGGAAGTCTCGATTCCATGATATGGACTTCGACCTAGAACCTCTCCCAAGGTAACGAGCTACTTTCGTTTACTGCGAGCACGTTCAAGGGAGAGAACGCCGCGGGAAAGGGGCCAAATTTGGTCTGGCGAGACCCATTTGTCGACGATCGGGAGGACAAGCGCGACGTAGAAAGCTCGGAGCTGAGAAATCCTTCGCTACTCCATGACACGGAGACCGGTGATGGAAGCTTCCAGACCGGGAGAGGATGGGGCGTGGGCTTTGCAAAGGCGTGCGAAGCTGGACGCGCCGGTGCGCCGGCTTGGCAGCTATGTCCCTGGAAGTACGGTTATTGGGAGGAAGCTGTTCATGCCAAAAAAACGAGGGTCGAGTTTTGCGTACTTGGAGGGACTGCCGTTCCAACCACCGCACAATGACGCTGACGAGGCATTCGTAGCGGAGGTCCTGGGGTTGTCTGCAATCATGAGCGAGGCAGCAGGTTATTCTTTGTGAGTGGGAGGTCACCCACGCTTGTTCGTCTATGCGGAGGAGAGCGAACAGCCGGCGGCAGCGCAGCTGCTCAGTATGATGAGGATCATTGTCCCGCCGCACCCGGTTTTTTTTTCGGGCACGGGTATCTCACGCATACCGGGGCTCGAGATGAAGACTGTCCTGTGGAGGGGTTAATGGTACTGTGTCATGTGCACACCATGCCAAAAACGAAGAGCACGCCACAAAAGGCGTGGTACGATATGAGATGGCTACTGAAGTTCCGTTCCAGGTGAAATGGCCTTTGTTACTGGTAGAAGTAATAGAATAGCTGAGGTGTCGGAAAATGCGGACGATGTGGACGCGGTTTCCGTTCCAGATTCGGACGTGGGCGTGAGTAGTTGAGCATATGAGGGCAAATGTAGACATAATGGTTCCGACCCCAACGATCCAGAGGATATAGTTGCCGTTCCAAGAAGTATTGAAGGTAGTCAGGTAGCCACACGAAATCGTTGCCGAATAGCGTTCAGGAGACCAATATTCACGGCTGTATGCGAGTGTGAGAAATAGTCTCGCCGTGCACTCTTCAGTATAGCGGCTGGAAAGGAGTTCAGCTCCGACTCGACAATGGTCGCCCACAAAAGTGGCCGGTATCCGGGACGCTAAGGGCGAGAAAACAAGTTTGAAAAGTAGGCAGTTCCTAAGTTTGGTGGCTTGTATCTAGTGACCAGGGCTGTTGTCTGCTCCTATGAGGACAAGTGTGCAGATAGACGCGCGAACCTTAATTTGAAAATCAATATCTACATACACATGTAATTTCGCAGGATCTGATCTAAGCACCAATGGCTGGTGACACCCCATCATTCTTACAAATGGCTTGCTTTTGAACCACACCAAACTCACGTGTCGAGGCACTCATTCACGTCAACTCGCGGCGCCCTTCCTCTCTGCGTTTCGTGTGATACGTGTGACTCCTGTATACCACAAAAAGTTTTGCGCCTGCTGTCTTGTGGAGGTCACTTACGGCACAGCTACAGCAGCGGTGGAATGAGGTATTGACGACTGCTCTCTCCCCGTTATTGTAAGTATGACTGGCCGTAGAGCGTAGAAAAACAGGAACGAAACGATGAAAGGTGCTCGGTATTGAACGACGTCTACTCGACTTTAGGCGTCAACCGTAAGCCGCGAGTGGCAAAACTCTGTCGCAAACCACCCAGTCCCAAATTCATAAACTTGTGCTCCCGTTCGCGACCTGTGACTACAAGAAGCGTAAATTAGCCCATTCTCCGCATAAGTATCGGTAAGAAGAGAGAGACTACGTTTCATCCTTGCAATACAGGTAAAGAACTTATTGTCAAAACGCTCTCAAATCAACGGGTCCCTAGCCCCTATGCAGTCCAACACATCTTAGGTGAACCAAAATATATTCTTCGATTGCTTTCCAATATGGCTAGAAAACTGGCCAACAACAAAGGAGATATTTTTGCGCTTCGTATTCTCGCACGTAACGTCAGAATGATTCTGGATACGCTACTGCAGTTGAATACCGCCTGTAATATTTCTCGGATCTTAAGAGCCGCAAATGGCGCACAACCTGCGTTGTGGTCTTGAATGCAGTGGCGTGCATTCAGTCCGAAGGCAATGAAGAGTATGGGGGGCCGACGGTACATCTTTCCGCGTAAAACAGCGTATAGCTTATCGTGCGCCACCGGTGTACGCAAGGTGAGATAAGACCTTGTCGTGTACTGGAGAATTATGAATACCAGCCGGATGCTCCACTAGCACACGAATTGCGAGTAGTGCATGTGGGCAATCTGTGGGCGTGAAAGTTGAAAATGATTTTCTTCGAAGTCGGCGTCCATGCGAAGATCATTCGCACTACACGAGCCCCTCGTTTCCGAATGTTACGGATTCCAGCATTTCGTGAACTTATTAAAAGTGCAGTATGGTCGGCATGTTTACTGCAGCACTACACCTGATGGACACCGGCATCTATTCTCAGAAACACAGCCGTAGGTATGGACTTTGCTATATTGCGGGACATCACGCAGCATAGCTGGACCATATACTTCTACAGTCTGTATTTCCTCGGCTGATATTACTACCCCGACCTTCTGAAAACTGCAGTACAGTGACTAGTAGTACTCCGCCGGGACGTCCGCCTGGTGGAGAACGGAGGGTGGTGCCAGAGCACCTAGACTTCCGCGTGATGGCAGTTCGGGTGTCGTAGTACTAAAACCGGATGCGCTCTCGTTAGAAGCCCGAGTTTAGGAATGTTAGACTCAGACATCCACCTGGTGAAAGGCCGGGTCTAGTACTATTAAACCTGTAACCGCAACATCTCTGGTAAGTCGCGATTATAACCATACCTTGTCCTACAATCCGTGGAGATTCGCATCCATGTCTAAAAACCCAGGCAGTAATCTGGAGGACAATTAGCATCATTTTAGGCCAAAGCTTATGGAGATATCAAGGGGTCAAGGATACCTCCCGTTTCGCTCTTCTTCGTATGTACTTGAAGGTAGTTCAGTACTGCATTCTTGCAGCGCAAGCTTTCCGAAAATTCAGCGAATGTTTTACTCCGTCAGATTTTGAGTGGAACAGAGTAGTCTACCCTTTCTTTTAGCATCATTGATGGAGATGAGGTAATTAACACTGTAGTGCAAAGCACTTTGGCCAACTCCGGCCCACAGCTTGTGACAGGAGCTTAAGAGGCCGGAGCTACACAGCGAACCAAGACATGACCGGTACTCAGGACCGGATTTATTATCGGAAGGATATCAAGGTTGCTGTTTTCCAAAGGACATAGTGGCTGAGAGCTCAAAGAGCGGGGTGGTATACCAATACGAGATGGCCTATAGGACGCGGGTTTTAGGGTCGCAGGCCGTGACGCGTGGGGGAAAGTCGGTCGAGATGGAAGGAGAAACGAGGTGGACGATGTAGGGAAGTGGGACCATAGACATACAAATACACATCGGTAGGGGATAAGTTGCTGGAGCTAAGGAATGTAAAGGGAAAAAGAAACGAGCGCGAACGCTACGGTCGCACAAGCAAGTACAGGGGAGTTTACTTTAGACGATAGCCAAAAAGCTAGACAGAGGATTAGATGGTTGATGAAAAATTGGGCGCAACTAGTCGAGCGAAACCTCCGGATCTTTAATGCTAGAGATGGCAAATCTAGCTTAGACTATATACAACTGGGAAGTGGTGGCGCTCCTCGGGAGCGCCGAGGTAGATAATAACTAAGTAATAGGTCAGTGCGTCGGCGTTGGTGCGGCGCTAACTAAAGACGCGACATACACACAGACTGTCAGCAGTACGCGTGGGCGCTCCTGGCGTACTGTGGAGAAGGTACTGAAGCACAACACGCGGCTTACAGACCCCTTTAGTAGCGCACTGGAAGCGGTGTATTTGCACTACATAGCACCCGCACAAAACGTGTGGACACGTGTGCACGCACTATGCACGCGTTAGAGGCGCGCTGCGGAGCCATACTCGATATATACCGTGGCGGTACGGACTGCCGCAGCGCCGACGGCCCCTCACCTTGGAGTTTCTTCTCAGCCTCACTGCGGTTGTATGCTCTTGTCTTCTTCGATTTGCCGTGCTTCGCGGTTAACTTTTCCTGCCTTTGCCGCTTGTGTGGTTGTTTTCGGTTTGAAGCTTCTTCGTTTTGGACGGCTCCGAGGGTGTTTGGCCGATGAGTAAAACGCATTGCGTTAATGGTCGTTCGATGCACCACGCGCTGGGGTTGTTTGCGCGGACGCCCTGGCTCAGCGCATCTGGATTTAAAGACGAGGCCCTCAACCAGGGCTGTGTGGATGGGGCTTGCACGTTGCCGGTCTTTGCGCCCTTGCCTGTCGTGCAGGCGTGCACATGGGCGATTCGCCTGGATGTGCCAGATTGAGCGTTACCCCTTCGATCTAGTCGGGATTCCTAAGGGGCTGCGCAGCTACGTTTCACATCTGCGGTCCAAGCATGGTTTGGGATTGCAGAGGGCTACCCTCAAGTTGGGTAGTCTCTGCCGTTTGATCCAGGGTGCTTTGCCAGTTATCGGGAAGCCTCTTATAGACCAGAGCTTTCCGCTTTGCGGGAGCGAGGCTGGACCTCGGCCAGCGTCATAAATGTTTGCCAGGAAGCAATGGTGTGGCACCACGTCTTATTGCACAGTGATTTTTGCGACGGGAAGAGGGCGCCCATTGAGCTCAGGTCTAGGATCGTGCGTTTTGAGTGCGAGGCACGTTCCCGTCTCAGGATGTTGGTCTCATATGACCGCCACAAAGCGTAACATATTCATCGTAGTCAGCGAACGTCGCGGTACATCACGCTACCGTCGTGGTGAGCATTTCATGAAATGCCAGAAGGGGTGTTGGGCCGACGTGCGGCGGACAGTACAGCTCCTACGGCTTCACATTTTGCAAGATCTGTTATGAGGCTGTTGTGTAGCGATTTTCACTGCGTGGGCGGTGGATGTCGTTGCGTATGTCCTGTGGGATACGTAAGACACCTCACGTCTTTGGTGCGTGCCAGGCTATCTTCGGCACATAATCCTAGATATGGATATGGCGGGGCCCCCTGGGGGTGATGACAATGATGGCGAGATCAAGAAACTCATTTGGGTGATTATTCACGTGAACCAGAGTAACGTTTGCGCCCAGTGGCCTTTTCATACTCGCTTAGCGCCAAACATTTCGATTGGTCGGACATGTGCGTCTGGCGATTTTGTGTACCGTCATACTTCGAAGCGCGCACGCATCACGGAGGTCGAAGGCAACTTTTTGGCTATGGTCGTGTGCGCTACCCCAATTCGGAGGTCCTTGGGGCGATGAGTCAGGGAGGAGGATCCTGGGGATGCCGAGGAAGCAAGGGAAGAGCCTGAGGCTGAGAGTGATGAAACCACCCCGGTTGTCTTCGGCAAGAATGATGGCGAAGACAGAGCTCCCTCGGCGCGCGGTGCTTAGGCTCGAGCGCCCGATGAGGGTTATACGACTGCGGGGGCAGACATTGCGGGAGGTCCCGACGTCGCACCGGTGGATGCAGCGGATTCGTCCGCCCGGGATTTGTTGTTGGTTCTCGGGTTCGCTCCGGAGGAGTTGGGCTCCTCGCTCGCGGAACTTAAGGCACAGCTGGGCCTGTTCCAGGCGACGAGTCGGATGTCCCGGGGACCCAACGATATTGAAAAGCCCGGTGGGCGTTCGAGGGCGTCCAACCCTTAGGGGTGTATTGAAATTCTACACTTTAAGTCCATATCAGCTACTGGGCACACGGAGCGTGTAGCGAGCTACTTGTTAGTAAATGCAGTTGTTTTGTTTGGATCTCTGTGGCCATGCGCAAGTAGTACGAGCAACATGCTTGTGACGTCTTATACACAGCCCTTTGTGGCGGAAGCCCTTCGATCACCCCCTTGCAGGGATCGTGAGATATTTGCGCCTGGCGCGTGCTGACTGGCCGCTGCACGGTAGTGCGTTCTCGAACCTGCCGGGACGGCCATGCTATTAGCATAGCCTTCTCAGGGTGACTACCGATCTGCGTGGTTGCCTCTGGGGCCCCAAACTAGCGTACCCTTTGATATCGATGTTGGATCAAGTAGGGTGGAAGTGCAGCCAAGCTGACTTTTGTCGCAGCTCGAGGCAGAATTGCTGTTGCACTCCGCCTTCTTTCGTCCGGACAAACTATGGGTTGTACAGTGGGTTGGGCGGTGTGCCGGGGCTGCGCCAGAGCAATTACCAAAACTTGTCTTCGGAAATAAAAGAAACTATTTCGGAACGATCTAAAATCCCATGAGCTCTGAAATGGGTTTCGAGCTTGAATTTGGGTGCGGGAGGTCGCCCAGCGGCGATCTCAAATGAAGCGCCGTACGCTGTGGATCCTGTTGTCGGTCGGCCACTAGCTCTCTGTCGTTGCACTGTCCGGCTACATAGTTATGCGCGTGGGACATCGTCACTCAATCTGCTGACTGCCGATTTCAGCGTCGGGTGCCCGCGCCTCTCGCGCGTGTGTTCTATTCTCCTGAAGAATTCAGCACGGTTGTGCGCGTGCGTTGAGTGCCTCTACTTGATGAGACATTTTGTTCGCTGTTGCGTGTGGATGCTCAGACTGGGCGCTACGCTCCTCGCCGTCGAAGCAGCGCTTCATGCGTAGGTGCTTACACACTCCTCCTGTCGATGCTCTTCTACTGGGGCGCGAAGCGCCCATTTTCTTGTCATTTCCTTTCCAATCTCGACGAAACCGTTCAAGTTGCAATGTTGCGCCGTATTCTGTGCCAGATATGTACTTACCTATCTTTCCCGTCGGGTTTATTCTGTCGATCGCCGGCCAGAGGTGCTTCCCAACTTGGCTGCACTACGTGGGATGTGGCCTCACACCTTAACACTTTTCAGTGCCTCCGGCATAAACTGTACGTGCTACCCTTGCGGTAATTTCTTTTCCATTCCATCGCCGTTCTCGTTTGGCCTGCCATGCGGACACCTTTTTGATATTCCCTCTTGGGGTTTGCAAGCGGCGTAGTGCCTACTTTCTCACGCCGGTTTTCGTGTTACACGTTTGGCATGACCATTAGGTCGCGATGGTCGGGCGGTAATCATGGGGGATGGCGCAGGGCGCCTTTTATTTCGGTAGGCCTACATGCACATCGGTTCGCTGTGAGGCCAATGGTGCATATGGTTTTATTGCGGATGACCTTATTCCTACCCCAATTGGGCTTCGAGGAATTGCCCTAGAGATGGGATCTTCCACTTGTCAAAGTACCACGCGGCTGTCCTTCTCGGCACATGTTCTATGGGCTCCCAGGTGTCCTTGCCTGGCAGGTATCCATCGGTGCGTACGTCGACGAGTAGCTAGTCGGGTTCATCATAGCCATGGTCCCCGACCTTGTCGGCCTTGTATTCCTGCCGAAGGACCGTAAGGTCGGAAGGGGTGTTTCCCTTCATCGTTGGAGGTGCGAGTATTTCCTTAGGCAGCTTGTCAGCCTTCGATCGCTCCGGCATAACAAGCAGCCCCATGGGTTTCTGGCCGCTCGTGTTTTCGACTAGTTCGTAGTATGCGATTGTCGTGCCAGGGAGACTCTGGGTGTGGGACAAATCGATGACCGTTAGGTATTCCAGCACTACGGGTAGCGTTTCGCTTTGTAGGAGGGAAGTCTCGCCGGGATATATAGAGTTTTTCTGTCCCTTCGGGGCTGCTTTGCCGGTTCAAGTGCGGCCCAGGTATATTTCGCAGATCTTCGAAAAGCCTCCCAGTGGCGCAGTCTCCTCCAGTGTCTCTTGTCTTGCCACGTCGGCGGGGCGGCGTGCTATACTGACAGAGTCGCGCAATACGCGCTCACGCTTTCGTCCCTCTTGGATGACTACAGCAGTCTCGTCGAAGCTGCCCGCATGGAACGCGCCAACTGCCACTGGGGATAGCTTATGCTTCGACTCCTTCGTCGAGTCGAAGAACTCTTTCCGTAGGAGAACTGAAGACCCCACGCACATGTTCTGTATATCGCGTCGAGCACGTCCATCAAAATTGCGTCTGTACCGGGGCTGTTCTTCATCCAGTGTCGCTTGTGCGGTGGTCATGAGCACCTATCGCCACGACCGCCACATCGAGTGCCACTGCGGCGGAGCCGCATACTTGTACGGTGGGCTCTGCCTTCAAAGCTAAGCTTGGCCGGGCCGGAGAAAGCACGAGCTCGAAAGGCACGGGCGTGGTAGTCCTTTGCACTTACGTTTTCTCAGTGTATGTCAGTGCGTCGCTGATACACTCCAAGTTCTTCGAATGTTCTACAACGTAAGGAGGTAACGACGCGAAAACTGCACTATTTGAACGTTCGGCTCGGCCATTGCTCTGGGGCTGATACGTCTTCGGGAACCGATTCTCGGTCCCTTCGATCGTACATATGTTCTGAAAGAAATTTGGCGTCTACTGTATTCCTTTCTCGAAGAGTAACTATACCGCCGGACCATAGAAGAGGACCCACTGGGTTATGTATGCAATTGCAATTGATGCGGCTGGTACAGTCTTAAGTTGCACTGTGCATACGAGCTTCGAAAATCAATCTGCGATCACAACTAAATATCGATTTCCACGCCTCGTTCATATCACGTCTCCGGGTATGTCCATCGAAACGGACTCCAAACGAGCCTGGACGGGGAACAGCTTCATCGGCTTTGCGCTTTTTCCAAGGAAGACGCGATTTCTGCCCATGACTTGCATCCGCGCGCGACAGCATAGCAGTCCATCGCCATCGCCGGCCATTAGAAGTCTCTCCGAAGAGAATAGTATAGACGTCGCCCTCCCGGGGGGTCCCGTAACCTTAATGTGATGGCTAAGCCATAGCAGCCGGCCCGTCAGTACCCGAAGTACCACAATTTGTTCTCGCCCCGAAACTGATCGCGGAAGCATCCCTTTGCAGTTCCTGAAGAAGAAAAACCTCTCCCTCTTCCGGAGACGAGCGTACTGTGTGCAACAAAAGGTTTCCTTCATTTGCCCTCAGAGAAGTTTTTCGGGCGTTATTGCGATGAGCGGGGGGTCGTGCCCCTCGATTTTCGCTTGCTCGTTTACATCAAAGATCTGGCAGAACTCTTATTGATAATCAGGATTCTGCTCCCCGGGCGATGTTGAGTCGTCTAGGACGAAGCACGGGATGCTTTCGTGTACTGTAACGGTAATTTCATCGTCCGTTGATAGCCGTGAGAGGGCATCGGCCTGGGTGTTACTGATGCCCTTCTTATATTCCACCTGAAATTCATACTCGGAGAGGCAAGGCCTCCATCTCATAAGGCGGCCCGAGGGGTCCGCAATTTCCATTAGCGATTGTAACGAAACATGGTCGGTATGGACTGTCAAGTGTGTGTCCTGGAGGTACGGGCGGAAGGTGGTCACTGCCCACAATACTACTGGGCATTCCTTCTCAATTACCGAGTGGTTCTTTTTGGTAGCTTCGAGCCAACGTGAAGAGTACCCTGCGGGCCTGCGAACGTTACCACAGTGGGCTTGAAATAACATGGCGCCAACCTGGTAGCTACTTGCGTCTGTATTCACTGAAAATGGCAGGTCGACCTTAGAAAACGAGAGTACCGGGGGTGCACCTTCCGCCACGAAAAGCACGTTGTATGCCTGCAGTTGCGTATCCCCATAGGGCTCAGGGTTCTCGGGTTGCCCTTCTTTCGATAGCGCATTCGGAGGCGCAGCATAGTGTGCGTAGTTCGGTATGAACCATCTATACACGATACAGAGTCCGAGGAAGGACCTAAGGACTGATTATGTCTTCGGGTGTCAGGACTGCGTGAGTGCGGCGACTTATGCCGTGCCGACTGCTAATGATCCGGGACTGATAACGTGGCCCAGATGATGCACGTTTTCCGTGAAGAAGTTGCACTTCTCAAATTTGGAGGACACGCCCGCCCTATGCAGGGATCGCAAAATTCGCTTGACGTTCGTGAAGTGGCTGTCAGAGTCTTTCCTGAAGGTGATTACGTCATCAAGACAGACCTAACACAACTGCAACTTTAACCCCCCGAGGATGGTATCTAGAGTCTTTTGGAAGATGGCGACTGCGTTGGTCAGCCCAAAGAGCATACACCTGTATCTTAAGAGGTCTGAGTAGCACACGAACGCGAGTTTATCTTGATACTTAGGATCGACGGGTATTCGCCAGCAGCGATAGTTACGATCAAGTGCTATCAACAGTGTGGCCTCACAAACGGAGTAGAAACACTCGTCCACACGAGGTAGTGGATACGTGTCACGAATTGTGACCAATTTGAGGCGTCGATAGTGGACACAGAAGTGCATGGAGCGATCCAACTCGGGGACGAGCATCACGCGCGACTCCCAGGGCGACTGTGAGGTCTCGCATCCCTCGTCGCAGAACACTATGTCGGCTTCCGCTTGCTCCGCTGCGCACGCTTTTAGATCTCCTCTGTAGAGCGCTGACACATTGGATCGAGTCCCGGGGAGGAGCCATATCTCGTGTTCAGCTGTACTAATCTCCCGGAGATCCCCGTCGCACATCGTAAAGATTTTCTGGAGAAGGCATCGAAACCGTTTGCGGCAGCAGGGATTAACGTCTTCTGGGTTGATCATGGGTACCGAAACAGTATCATGTGCAGTTGGGTGCGTAGCGGCCGCTGCGCACGTCAAATCCTATGGGGGAGCGCTACCAGGGATGCGGTTTATATCCTCCCGGAGAATGCCTAAAGCTTCTCCGACGCGTACTTGCGTAGGCGTGACGGACATAGGATGGCGAAATAATGTCCCCACGACCTGGATCTTTACCACCCGCTGGGGGCATCGGATTTATCGGCAAACTGGATACTGATAAAGGAACCTGGGGTTCTACGTGTACTATGCTGAAGGTTACCAACAGATGTCGTCTCTCTTAGAGACTTTCAACTAGCTGCAGAACCGTAAGGACGTGACGTGCCGCAGTTACTTTGATCGAGGACTTGGAACCTGCCCGGATGGTCTCTACCTTTGCCGCCTTCACCTTCGGTAAAATTCTCCCTCCCGTCATGCTATAGTGCATCTCCAGCGGGAGAGGCGCAGCGTTCGGAAACCTCTTGTGCGGCCTTCGTGTGATGGGGATCGTCGATCCGTCGGAGAGCCGTACGGGCTTTGACTTCGGTCGTAATGCTCCCACGAAGTGGTAGCAAAAGTCTCCACTCACGATGGTGGTCGCGGCTAGTTGCTTTCAAACGATAAAGTCCACCAGGACGAGATGAGGCCCTTGGCTGATAGTCCGCCATGCAATGCCTCCTAGGGTTAAGGAGCATCTAGTAGGATCAGAAATGTCGGCGATCGGATCAGCGGCCATTCTGTTTTCGCATCCCGGTGGTATTTCCGATTTTCTAATAAACTTTGGGTCGGCACCAGTGTGTAGGACACACAGGTAGCGCGTCAGGCGACTGCTGTCTGGACTTATGTCGGCATAGACCTCATAATTCCTACGAGCTAAGACCAGAACTCTACCGCGGTGCTTAGGGTTGTGACGGCGTCGCCATGGGCGCTTGAGCAGCGCATTGCTGGCGTGTGCCATTTTGTTGCGGTTCTTTCCAAAAAAGACTCTCGGGGCAAACCCTATTGGGGTGCTGGACTCATTTTGGGAGCAGGGCTGTTGAACCGCAGGCATGGCTGAGACCTGCAGCGGCGCATTTCCGAATTACGAAACTCGCGTCACTAGTTCTTCGACCTATGGGCAATGCGTGGTTACGGCATAGCCTGGCGTACCGGTTGCCCCTCCAGGTTCTCGGATCCGCATATCGACGTGCCGCGGGCCATTTCCTTGTCCGCGGCTTTCTCTTGCGAGTATGACGCAGAGGCCCCGATGCTTTCTCAGCTGGTCTTACAGATTTATAGCCTTTAACTTCTGTGCGCGAAGCCCCTAACCGGAGGGTGGAGTAGGACGACACGTGTCCCCGCTCATAGAATTTGTGGCGGACGAGATAGATGCGAGTTGCGGCGTGTGGTACCAGTGCCAACCACGCAGTATTCTGCTGGAACTCACCCTGCGGGTTTCTGATTTCTTTCCACCCAACATGGATTCGAGTGGTACTTCGATTCGTGAAGTGGATATGTGCTGGTTAGCTACAATGCCTTTGGCGGTTCTGCATGGCCAACATAGACGCACGATTATACTCTCCAGTCCCAGACTGGCGCGGAATCATACTGTCATCGACAAACGCGCAACCGTCCTGGTCTTGGAGCAGATTCACAGTTCTCATTTAGGCCTGCTGTTCCTGTCGGACCCCCGATTTTGCACTGGTCCGGAAAATCTACAGCAGTCCTACGTGGTCCCACGGTAGCTGGCGTAGTCGACATTGCACTATCCTCATCCCCTTGGGGGGTTCAGCGCGAGCATTTCCAGCGTCACCTCCGGCGCACGAGAGCTGCCCAACTTGAAGGAACTGTACTCGTCGATTCTGTGCTCGGAACCTCGCAGCGATTGTTTGCGTACACTTATCGAGTTCGTCCATGAATATCTTAAGGAGCCGATCGAGCGAATGGACGTTTTTGCGGCTGGATTCGGCTTCCTGCAAACAGGTGCCGTATTCATCTTTTGTTTCCCCCGGCTTCTGCCGCACATCGCTCAAGCCGAGGACGGCTTCATAGATGCCGTTAATAGTTGCGTAGGAATGCGGGAGATACTGCATCCCTTCGCGGTTATACGCCAGACCACCTGTGACTGCAAACGGGGATCTCGTCATGTACTCGAAATGTCACTGGCATTCGCCGTTCAAGATTTACAGTAAAGCCACAAACGCCTGAGCTTCGCTCATATCGTTTACGTTCGCTTCCTCGACGAACCTATCGAGGAAGTCGAATACCCTTACAGGGTCTGTCCCGTCGAACTAGTGCTCTGGAAGCTTTATGTCCATACGTCGAATATGGTCTTTGACTTTTCCCTTCCACCGCAAAGCGAGTGCGTCGGACGTCTCCACTATACCGTACGGATCGGATGATACGGCGAAGTCATGAACAGAGTTGGCCGGGCGTAGCCCATCGAGTCCTCGGAACCGTGTTCCCTTCCTTGGGATTACAGCAACGGAACGAAGGGTACGCTTAGATCGCTTCAATCGCTACGACTTCCCAAAGCGGCGTGGCAATTCACGCTCAGTGTACACGTCAGAATCAAGGAACCCTTCAGAGTTGAAGCCACTTGTTTCACAACAGCTACTGGGTTGGCTCGCCGAGCCTGAGGCAGAAGTATCCGAGTCCCGCGAATCTGGATTGTCGTAGTTAGGTTGTCGCGTTGCGCGTTTCTCTCGCTCTGAAGGTCCGTTGGACTTGCCATCTTTTCGAGACGACCAGAATCTTCGACTCTTAGAGTCTCGCGCGTGAGTGTTTAACTCGCTCACCGTAATTACTCCTGCACTTGGAGGGCGTCGTTCGACGCGGTGGGGTCTGTTGGCGATGCGCCGAAAGTGGTCGTGAATCTCACATGAATGTACGTGCCTGCCGTCAAGGATATGACTCACGTCAACCCTAAGCGTCCAGATCTCTTCCAAACTGGAGGTGGCCGTAGGCTCCAACCCGTCAACCCGGGTCTTTAGGAGAAGGAGCTCGCCCTCGAGGAGGGATACGCATGCGGTCAGAGTACCTTCAGAATTGTCGTATGTATCTAGTCATCCGGAGACTTCTTTGAATACGAAACCGTTTAGGTCCTTCAGCAGCTGCGTCTGTGTTTCGTGAAGTAAATGCGGACGTCCAATAAGTGAAGTACAAAGTCTAATATTACCCATGGCTTTGTACATGTTTTGCAGTTCCGTATCTAGTAACTCTCGGTGATAAACGACTGGCTCTGGATTTCCAGAAGGCAGCTATACTACGCAGCGTACTGCGACGTGTGAAAGTCTATTCCTAGTTTTACTGCTCAATAACGGCACTTTTCGGAGTTCCGAATGCAGTCCTGCAGCATTCGGAACTGCGTAAAGTGGAGCTGCGCTGCGTCTTTCCCGAAGCGAAGCCGAGCGTTCACTTCACGTGGTGAAAAACCAGTCTCGTTCGAATATATTTCCGTTCTACTACATGAACGGCCCTCCCGTGGTCTTCAGGCGGACCTACGTTTTCACGATCATGCCCCACCCTCATCACTACTCTCTCACCCTCTCCACCGCCAACAGCCGACACTCCCCGCATCGCATTGCATACCACA
>JAUKWC010033934.1:0-17205 GCA_032356245.1 Endocladia muricata | reverse complement strand
ACCCCTCCCCGCTCCTCACCTCCCCCACCTCCTCGACCACCTCCCTCCCCTCAGCCCCGCTCCCTACCCCTCCATTCTCCCCCTCCCCCTCCGCAGCACCATCTGCCTCCCGCATCTTCGCATCCTCCCCCTCTTCCTCATCGCTTTCAGACAGCAATCCCGCCAACACATCGCCCTCTCTCTCCTCTTCCCCTTCCTCTTCCTCTTCCTCTTCCTCTTCCTCTTCCTCACCCTTTTCCCCCTTCTCCTCCCCTTGTCCACTGTCCCTCCTCTCCCTCGCCTTCCTCTTCCCTTCCTTTATCTTCTCCTTCTTCTCCCTTCTCCTCTTCTCCTCCTCCTCCTTCTTCTTCTTCCTCCTTTCCCTCTCCCTCAACCCCCCCCGAAACCTCCTCCCCTCCACATGGCGCGCCACCACGTCTGCCCTCCGAGGCAGCGTTGCACGGGTGATTGTGCAGTACACAAAGTGCTTGGCATCCTTGAGCTTGTGCGGCACAATGTAGGGCGCGTGCGCACTCACGTCGTACACGGACGACTCATGCGCGTCCACTGCGCGACGGTACGCGCGCCCGGAAAGATACGCAGAAAGAACGGCCTGAGTGGTGTGCGAGGGGAATTCCATGCCGGTTTGTAGAAAATGCAGACGGCCCGTGGGCAGGAGCTTGGTGAGCGTGGGGTGCGCAGCCGCAAAGCGCATCACGTCGGTTTGCGAAGGCATTGTGTCGGGGGCAAGGAGGAGAGAATGATGGTGATGCTGGTGGTGGTGATGCTGGTGATGGTGGTAGTGGTGTGTGGGCAGAGAGACAGGGACGGGACGGGACGGGACGGGAAGGGGGGGGCGATGGTGCGAAAGGAATCTACACGGTGGGCGGGTCGCAGAGAATGATTACGCTACCGCCGCCGAAAGAGATGAGTCATAAGCCCATAGGCAGCGGCAGCAGGTTGGCTATTCGTCGGTCTGACTGGCCAATCGCGACACCTTACAACAATGGGGAAAAAACGTTTACAGAGGTGCAACGTTTGAGCGTCGTGCTTTGAATCTTCTTTCATGTCTACGAAACTGCGACTCGTTTCTAACTAGCTGCCAATGTCACGCACCAACTATTTCAACTAGTCTGCCCTCTTCCCCTCCCAACCATTCCCGGCATCCACTGCAGAACTATAGTAGCTAGCGACGACAAACCGTCTGCATTTCAACGCAATCTCCATCTTCTTGTGCGTCCGCTTTTGCCCCCTTCTCCACCATTCTTTGCTCTCTCCACCGATCTTTTTGTACTTCACGCCACGGCCTGAATCTTCACTACATCCTCCAACCTCCCCCCACCCCTCACTGGCGTCCCATGCTTTCTCATATGCTCCTTCACTTGCCCAATGCCCACCTCTCCCCTGTGAAAGATCCCTGCCGCCAACGCTGCCTCCACTCCCGTCGCATCAAAGCACTCTGTGAAGTGCTCTACACACCCCGCCCCGGACGAAGCAATCACGGGGATCGACACCGCCTCCCTCACCATCCGCACCAGTCTCACATCAAACCCATCCTTCTGCCCGTCCCGGTCCATCGAATTCAACAGAATCTCTCCCGCCCCCAGTGCCTCGGCCGCCCTCACCAACTGCACCACGTCCACATCACGCCCCTCCCGTCCCCCCTTCACCGTGCACTGGTACCAACACCGTCGCCCATCCCCCGTCTCCACCGTCGCATGCCCCCCGGCCTCCCCTTCCTCCTCTACATACACCCGCCGTGGGTCCACGGACACCACCACTGCCTGGGCCCCGTACACGTGCGAAATTCGCTCGATCGACGAGCTCCCGTCCTTTCCCTCCCCGCGCAACCACTGCTCCGCTGCATACACCGCGTCGCTCCCGAGCGAAACCTTATCCGCCCCTGCACGAAAGTACATTGCCGCCACGTCCAGCGCCGAGTAGAAGCGCCCTTCCTTGTCCGTGTAGTCGCGGATCCCACCGCCAATGCACAGCGGCACAAACACCTCGCGCGACGCCCTTTCCAGCACCTCGATCATTGGCGTCGCCTTCACGGGCTCCCCGCGGAAGCTCGTGATGTTGAGAAAGCACACCTCGTCTGCTCCACCTTGAAAGTACCGCTTGGCCAGCTCCACGGGCTTGCCCAGGTTGCGCACCGCCTTGTCGCCCGTCTTCTCGCGCACGTCGTACTGGTCCCCTTTCGTCACCACCAGGTCCCCGCTGTCGTTTTCTCGCACGTCCAGGCACGCCACCACGCGCTTCGCGAGACCACTGTGCACGCTGTTTGCGCTCGATTTTACGCCCGTGCAGGCATGCCGCCCAGGCGACCAGCGCGGCGCCACAGATACGTCGTCGGTTTGCAGAAAGTTGCGGATCAGGCGCAAGCCTGTTGGCCCGGACTTTTCTGGATGAAACTGCGTCGCGCATACGCATCCGATCTGCAGCACGGATATATACTCCTCGCCGTGCATCGTTGTGCCCAATACGGCCTCCGGCATGGCGTCGGCAACCTCCATCCCCACGCGATACGAATGCACAAAGTAGTACCGCTCCAGCTCCTCCACATCCCCTGCCTCTCGGTCTGGCAGCAGCAGCACCGAGTCGCGCCTAGGCGCCACGACGTTCCACCCGATATGCGGCACGGCAAGGCCCTCCGTGTTCTCTGGACGGAACCGCTTCACCTCGCCCGCAAACACGCCTAGCCCGTCGACTCCCGGCGACTCCTCGGACGCTCCGAAGAGCGTGTGCAGACCTAGACATATGCCCAAATAGGGCCTGTCCGCGCGGACATAGTCGGCAAGCGCGTCGACATAGCCACGCTCGCGCAGGTTGTGCATGGCGGCGCCGAACGAGCCGACACCGGGGAAGATGAGTTTATCCGCAATGGCAATGTCGGCGGCCGTGCGCGCCCACTTGATGTCATGCCCGAAGAGGCGCACGGCGTTCTCCAGCGAACGCACATTCCCGGCGCCGTAGTCCAGGATGGTGACAGTGGACGCAGTGGGTGTTACTCGTGAGGGACGGCGGCGGGGGGTAGGAAGAGCACGACGAGTGGGAAAGGCGAGAGAAGGAGAGGGGGGGAAGAAGGCAGGTTGGGGCGCCATCGCGAAGAGGTGCCGCACGGAAGAGGAGCAGGTCTGGAGTTCAGCTGCTCCGGTGCAGATGGCGTTGGGGGGACGAGGAGCACAACACAGAAGCACAATCGGCTCATGCGCTGGCGAAAGAAATTCCTCCGTCTAGCGCATCACACTGTTGTATTGATTTGTTCAACGAAGGCAGACGTGTCTGGAAAATAGAAAAATATTGTGTCACGCGGAAATTGCATGCTTGTTTGGGGTCAACACAGGCGTCCACTTACTTGTGTCTCGATCGAATGTTCTGATGCACAACAATCGTATTTTCAGGTGCGAGAAGAGATGTGTACCTTGACAAACCACTCACGCCATTTTGCTTTTCAATACTGGTATACTGTCACTGGGGTGGGTAGTGATCTGAGCAGAGTTTCCTCGTCCCAGATGCAGATTTTCGGCGGGACCAAGGTAGACTCGTAGTCTGAGGAGATAAAAGTACTGCCTAGGTCCAATGTACAGAGAGTTCTGTAGCAACGGGGTTTTCATTGTGTTCTGTTCAACAGGTATTCGAAGCGGCCGCGCCTAGGCCCCAACCAGAGCCAAACGAGAGACGACAGTTGACAGCCTTGTTCTATCTTACATGGGGCATCGGCTGCAAGATTTCCGACTCTTCTATAGAGTGTTGACAATCTTTCAACTTTTCAGTGGTGATTGGTTCAGAGTCAAGGTTTGCTTCCGGGAAGGGCAGCCGGTGTCAAGACTACGTGAGTGTTCATTGAGAAAAGCCTCGATGTTCCAAAGTACCCGAATTTTATTCGTATGCTCTGCCCTGCAACTGAGCTATATTAGCGTACCCGCACGAGAGCACGTAATCAACACATTGTTCGTGACTGCATTTACCGATGATTTGCTAAGGGGCTGTTAGCTAACTAAGGACCGACAAACCTGCTGGTCTCTGAAGATTCGTTAAAACATCGTACCATCCCCCGGTCCGTTAGGTGTACATCTAGCAATACCCCGACTTTGGCGTGTTCTCTTAGAAAATAACACCCCAAAGAATGTGCGTAAATCTGCTTTCATGGTTCGTTATACAGTCTATTCACCTCGATTTGGTCATTTTATTCCATATAAGCTCAGAGCCCGGACGAAGCGTACTACTAATCGTCGCTTGAGATAATTTTCCCCACAAACTAGGCTGCATATGCCCTTTTCAATGACTGTCAGATCCTCTAGTTTTGAGTTTTAATGTACGGGGCAAACTTTCGTAGTGTTGCAGCACATCCCCCCGATAAAAGGGAAAGCCAACGCACTTCCTGTAGTGGATCGTGCTGTTCTCTTGCAGAAAGACCAACTCCACGCGTCGATGGTCTCATTTTATGACGCCGGTCGTTTCCAAAATGAGGGGACAGATGCCAACTGCTGTAGTATTCTTCCTGGTTTTGTGTCTGACCCTTGCATTCGCACAACCTGATTCATGCTCTGATATTCTCGCCAATGATTTCGAGCTTGCGCCAGGCGGAAAGATTGATGTTCGCAAACTCTTTCAATTAGTGACGGTTGTGAAAAAAGGATACGACGAATAATCGATAAAGCCGATCTGTCATCTCCACTCGGAAACGATGCGCTCTCACATCCTCAAAGCCGATTTTCGAAGATTCTGCAAGGGGATTCATAGAGTTCGCGAAGCAGTGCCATCATCTTCGTCCACAGATCGAACACTTTCGAAATAATCCGCCATGGCTAAAGCATGCTACAAGCTCAAATGAAAAAGCTGTTCGAGATGCGATACGCCTTTGCTTCTTGATGATGCAAGAGCCGTTTTGCAACCAGTGTTCTTGTGTCACCAACCCAAACGATGAGTGTATGCGATACATTGGTCGCAAAACCAAGAATAATATGTGCGAGTATATCCACCGTGAAGAGTCGGAAATACGGTTCAACATTGATTCACTTGCCCTTTACGAAAAAACAGTAGCTCGCCTTAAAGTAACTGTTGACATATCTGGAGACATGTTTACGGGCTCAGTGAAAACAGTTCAGAGTTATGGAGTCTATTTCATAGATCCAGACTCCCGTGTGCCCCTCAGCGGATGGCCATTCCTTTTCCTAAACGATGATGGGAACGGTGCCGACAAGGGAAAAAGTGATTATATTTTCAACGTAGCTAAGAAATAGGACATTCTTCATTTCCCAGACCATGACATCTGCCAGAGGAGCACTCAATCTGACCAGCAAAATACGCCACGGTTTGTACACAATACCGAAGCTTTTCTCCCCCCATCTGAACAAGCTTATTTACGGCGATGCTTTTCTCTCTCTCGTCGTGTTGGCACTGTTAAACAGATATGAAACACCTAATTATTCAAAAATTTGACCTCAAACTCTATGTGATAACAACTGAGCAAGCCACATCAGAGTAACACACACTGTGGTGCTGCTATGCTGCGCTCGGCGGGGAAATTCGTGTGAATTTGTTTCGATATCATATGTAGTAGCAGAGGTAGACAGGTTTTGTCGACAAGTATGTCTCTACAACGCAGGATCGTTACAGAGACACATTTGTCTGTGACATGTACAAACTGTTGCAAAACGTTTGCTGGCTTACGGTAGGAACCAAAGCCCACATCTGCAGAGAAAACTCTTCGAGTTGTCAGGTCTTCCCGCGTCTTGTTTTTACTTCTCCGAACTCATCGTCTCTCCATTTCTGAATATCATCCTTCAGAAAATCGATCTCTCTTAGCTTCTCTTGGACCTTCTTCACAACCCCCTTGCGCTCGGACCTCCATTGTGCGTCATCAATTCCATTCTCTTCGCCAGACTCGATATCACCGACGCCATCCAATTCCTCGAGCACCCTCATAAACTCCTCCTCTACACTGCGCGCAGCACGCTCATCTCTGTCGAGCGCTTCTGCAGTCTTCTCGGCATCTAGAAACCCCATCGAACGTTTTCCCACGCGTACAGTGATCTGGTCTAACCGCCGACCCATTTCACTGACGCCGTCCGCGCACTTGCGGACCGCAGAAAGACGAGGAGGGTCCTGACGAACAACTCTCGAACGCCTTCGCATCAACATTGCTTTACTGCCTTGCACAATACCGAGAGTTGAAAGCTCTGCAGAAGTGTCGGTAAGAGGAATTTTCTTGCCGTGCGTAATGATCATTTGCTCCTCAGGCGGAACGCTGGTTGCAGAGTGAATGTCGTTCTGAAGATCTCCAACAGTGAACCTGACGGGTATTTGATGCTTTTCCCGCCCATACGCGAGTGTAATCGTAGAATGGTGCTTGGAGGCCATAGTTCGGTCAATGGATTCAACATAGGTTCTCTTACGCCATCTGTGAAGTGCTGATGCCAAACTGATTCCAGCGACCTTAACGTGGAGGCAAGAGCAACCGGTTGACTCCTGATTCATCCAGAATGTATCCGAAGGAGCTCTAGAACGTACCCATTCGATTTTTTTGATAAAATCTGCACAGTACAATTTCGTTTTCTCCGCTATGTTCTATTGGGCCGGCAGAGCACGGTGACAAACGTCAATGTGTGTGACTTCTGCAGTCCTGCCTCACCTTCGAATCCTTGCCTCATACTGTATGAGTTCAAATTTCGCGGAGATATTAAAAGGTCAAGGACACGTCCACTTTCGCTGTTTTTGATATCTACTTGAAGATCTTTGAGTACTTCATTCTGGTAGAGTGGAGCTGTAGGAAAACTCAGCGAGCTTTTTGCTTAGTCAGAGTTGTAGTGCAAGGGAGCACGCTACCCTTTGTTTTGGTATCATAGAAGGGGGTGATGTAAATTACACGTACAACAACTGGCATAGTCACCATACGCATTATATAATTTACATATTTTCTCGATGGTCAGTGGGCCTCACATGAGGCAAAACTCAATGTCCAATAGACACTAGCTAGGGGGTTAGTGCCAGCAAGCGAGTGAGAGTTCATGGTAAGAATCTATATTGCACCATTGAGTGTTACATTCGGACGGTGATTAAAGCAACAGTATTTCTGAACACGTTTACTCTCGTTCTTCGTGTGATTACCTACAAACTTACTACATTAACGTTGTCTGGATTTAAACCTCAATGTCAAAGCACATACAGAACATCTCTCGATTATGAACGTTTCTCATTAGCGAGTCTGAACGTTAGCAAATATTCAAAGCTTGTGGTTTATATACACTGATAATCCTGTAAGCAGAAACTCAAATCCCCGACCTTCTGTGCTCATGCAATGTTCAAGGTATTGTGAGATGGATGCGGCAGTGATGACTGTGCATGTACTGTTCACCAACGTTCTAAACATCCTACATCATGTCACATACGCCCTGAATACGCCTGCAGCGCCAGGAACCGAGGTCGAGAGCACAATAGTCGCAGCATTCAGAGTAACACGAGCTTGGCTGGTAGCGAGCAGAAGTTCGAGAGTTGCATTTGTTCCCACTTTTCATCGCGAGTTTTTCCCAGCACCGCCTTCCATATTGCAGACATCTGCAAGCGCTCCTCCCAGAATACATTTGCCATGCGCTGTGAGTAGGTTCGCTCGTCTGCACTCTTGGCTGGGCGTCCTGAACCGGAGCCGATGCAGAAATTTCGTTTTCATCTGCGCTAGTATCCCCCATGTCGTTGTTCTCCATGTCATTGTTCTCCATAACGTTATCATCCGTGTTGTTGTCCTCCATGTCGTTGCCAGATGTCATACCAGTTTCATCTTCGACTGGAACTGCAGCTTCGTCTGGAGCTGTGGGTTCGTCCGCATCTGCAGTTATAGCTCCCCCCCCGGACTCAACTTCGATTTGCTGACAACCACTTCCAGAAGTAGTGCCTTGTTCAGAGACAGTAGCAAATGTTTGTACGCAGTATGCCGTCTCTCCACTAACATTCACGCCGACAACCATTTCCTCAAACCAGTCTTGAATGAGATTGCTGTAATGACCCGCAGAATTAATCCACATATCAACACAGGTTCTAGCTAAATCCCCTCCTCGATAGCTTATCATAGCAAGGTTTTCCCCGTTAATCGAACGTCCACAACCGACGTCACGACTTGCCTCTGATAAATCTTGATGTTGCAGAGTCTGCGCTGCAGCCAGCTCTTCGGCATATCTGACGGCATTATTGAGCTGTGCATCAGACCCAGGATTTAGCATGGTTGCGACGTTTGCGGCCTTCCTGACTTCATTTGTGTACTGCGTAGCTTTTGCAGTCCAGCAACGGGAATCATTCGCATCACATGTGGTTTCTGCATGAATGACAGCATTCAGCAAGACTGAAGGTGCTACACCTGTATCTGCTTGCTGCTGTTCTTGAATCGGTATCAAAGAGGACTGCACCTGAAAAAACAAGGCAGTAATTACGATGGTGCGGCCAATAAACATACTTGTGTTCTGTTCTTTGTCTGCGGAAAAGAGATTGTTTGCAATGTGTTCAGTTGAAAGGCGTGTTTTGCAGTTGTGTACAAAGTGAGGGATTTGTGCCTGGAACTTCGCGACGGCTCAGGTTTTATACGATTTGCTTGTTACGAACTAGGGAAACTTTTCATCTCAAAGGCTCGCAAAACTTTCAGTATATCTCACATGGGACGAGTACGATCCCGCATAGCGGCCCAGCTGGATACCCTCGAAGAAACTCCTGGATCACGTTATACTGTCACAGACGCATTCGTTGGGCGTTATATACTCGATAAAAGTCGACACGTAGTCGTCTGAGACATTATTTCTGCAATCCTTCGTTGTGGTCATCCTGCTTTCCCTCAACTTCTCATAAACTAGAAGAAGGTCAAAGCGCCCGGTGTTTCCGCGGAATGTTCGTTGTCCTCAGCGCTAAATTTAGAACCACAACTGCCACAGCCCATCGGAGCTAGATGTCACGTGTTGCATGATCAAGTCATCTGAAAACAATAGAACTTGGATCTCGGATCGCACGAACAGGAATGATTTCAACGGGGCGAACTTAATTTTGAAGTCCGCAGGAGAAGAATATGCAAACGCCATTCGACTACTGCAGCTAGTACTAGGGAGTACATACAGGGCCAGCGAAAATGGGGGGAAAAACTTTTCAAGCTGAGTTTGACGAACACACGCAGTGGGTTTCTTTTGGATTTTCTTTGTTGATGAACACGTGCTCCGCTAGTATCGCAGCATGCTTAGAGTATGATTTCTTGGTGTATCGAAATTGGCATTCTCTGGACAAGAAGGACGACAGGTAAAGTATACCTACCGTGCCCCTCATACGCAAATACAAAAATTATTTTGCATGGCCATGCGGCGAGATCACCAACCATCAATGTAGTCCCTTTGACTAGTGTTTGGTGAGTATGACAGCCCACTAGCGGGAGTGTGGGGAAAAGCAGGACATATTAACACGGGGCAACTCAAGCGAGATAGTTGGGGACATGGCACAAAACAGTGCAATTCCCGTAGCTAGCACACGCTAATTTAGTTTGAGCTGATACTTAACAGTTCGTCTTAACAGGGGCACCAAAGGCGCTCGGCCGTCACTCATATCAAATTTTTATGAAATGCTTTACGAAGAGCTTGACTTATGCAACTATACTTTCATACCCTGAAAGCGCTTACGATCAGAAGTTGGCTCCAGATAACCTGCTGCTCTCATCTGAGCACATGAGTGGCCACGATGGTTCTTTCCTCGACACGTGAAAGAAGCCTGAAGGTTATCGTCACATCACCATAGCGCAACTATAACCGGCAAGAACGTATAGCTCGTGCGGCAGTGTTTGATTGTTTCGTCTGCCCTCAGTTTCTACGTTACTAAGTACTACAGGATAAACTGGAGGGCCCATTTTCGTCTAAATAATCAGGTTGTATTGCTTCTCCAGCCACATTAAGAATCGTTCAGCTCAGCAGAACGAAGAAACGTAAATCATATCGAGGTGTATAGAATAGTGTTAGTTTGGACGCACCCCCACAATGCTTTCGTTATTTCTTGCTGATGCCAGATAAAGGCAGAGCAGCTGTGATGTATTCGGACACCGCTGGCTATAACCAATGCAAAGAGGACTCGAGAACTTGTGCCTGTAGATATATATTCTACGTGGATGAAAAGTAGCGGACAGGATGCCAGCCCACGCTTTTCAAACCACGTCAGGAACATGCTTGCAATGGGCGGTGAATCGCTGAGCCTCAATATATTGGGTTTTTTTTTCTTATCGTTGTAATACCATCTTCACAGACTAAAGCCTTAAATTGACCCATACCGCACGCATGCTGTGCAGTACAGCACACGTAGTTAGTTGATACTTCAGTCCATACAATTGAAGATATCGAAGCAGTTATCCCATCATCCCATCGAGAAGGGGTAAGATTGCTGAATTTTCAGTGAAGAAAGCTCTTAGGGCGGGCCTTTTCATAAACATAATGCGCCTTGATATTTGGAGACCAACACCGCGGTGTGAGATTCAGACATTCCAAGTACTTGGAAACATCATCACATCCATATTTATACGGTACTGGATAGGTCTGCGGCATAGTTTGGCACATTCTTATGCAACAGTTGTAGTGCAAAAGGGCTAGCGTCATAGCTTAGTAATGTAGGGCTGAAGAAAAAGGAAATAATAACGATGCTTTGTGTGGCATATCAACCACACCTCGTTTTATGCGACCACTATTGCTCTCGCGAGAGTGAGGTATACTAAAGATCCTTTGACGGCTGGGGCGGGGGACCAAAATTATACTTTCACATTGCTTCCCATTCTCGATTACTTAGGTAGTTTGTGACGTACTTTTGTAGACAGGCAGATTCTCGACATACTCTAAACCGAATCAGATATGGATTCAACTACCTGAAACTGAGAAAAACCCATTAGATAAGCTGATTAACTCACTCCGATCCAACATTCTGGCGGAGATGGACATGCAGTTTCACTGCAGTCACCGCAAAGTTTGGATTGACGGTAGAGATAGCGAAACGATACGGATTGCAAAAAACTGTCTATGTATTCTTGTTTGAATGTACTGTTGAAGTCGATTTATCTTTAGGGATCGTTCAGTGACAAAAAATGTTCTATCCTCTGTAAACCTGAATTCCCAATCAGGCACGCGATCATGAATTAAGCAAGCCTACGTGACTATAAAGACATCCTCTAAAAACCGTTCTCAGCTCTCTCAATACACCTTAAAACAACTCATCATCCGCACTGAGCCCAACGGCGCGCAAGACTTTCTTTTTCGCAATCGCCTTGCACACGCTCGCATGCTCCCTGACTTTCTTCTTCCGGCACGATGCGGAGCAGAACCGATGGTCGCACTCATGCACACAATGCACGCCCTCCCCCACCCCCAAGGCATCGCAGCTGCACGCGGACTTCAGTGCACTTCCAAGCATACCACTGCTATCGCTGCTATCGCTGCTATCGCTACTGTCGCTACTGTTGTCGCTACTGTTACTGCTGTCGCAGCTCTTGTTGGTCTTGCAAGGATCTGAGCTCTCATTAGTGAGCAAATTCAGTTCGGTAATCCATTTTTCGCGCTGCGAAAGAGGTACGCCTTTCAAAATTACTTCGCGAGCCTTTTCCGTGGCGCGTTGCATTTTGGAGTCGAGTTGCGACGACGGCTTGCGCGTGGCGTCTTCGAGGATGTTCGCCATGTCCGAGAGCGACCTGATCAATTCATAGCAGTTGTCGGCGCCCATGATTGCAACAGAGGCTGTAAAACGTGCGGGGCGGAGTTGTTTGAAGGCCTGTCGGGAGAGCAAAGTAGGTGTTGGGAAGGTAAGGAGCATAGACGGAACAGACTGCTGAAGCTTCTTCAAAACGAAGCAGGGATTAGGTAGCAATGGCACAGTCCTGTCAATAGAAGAAAGACCATTTCAGAGCACACAAGTGGTGTATTTCTATAGGTCGCGGGAAGCACTGCGCGAAATCACGACAACCCAAATCTAAAACATATCCATACACTCTTTGCAGTTGAACTCACACATGTTTTTTATTCCATTTCATCACACAACGAGGGTACGATTACTGTAAGTCCACGCTCGGGTACCTAATTGCATTGTTGCTCTCGAATATCGGTCTCGGACTCTTCTTCGTCGTGCCATTGTTCGTGACACAGTCGACAATGGGCTTCACGTGCGTGCCGTTGATGGCATGTACCTTTGTATAACTACTGAAAAGTCGCTTGTAGATGCGGGGCTGTGGTTTTGGCGAGAAGTGGCCATGGGTCCGACAATGTTACCAACGTTTTTGGTATGTACATATAGTTTCTCTGTTTGCGTCGTTGCTGGTGCTACGCCGGTACCATGCCGTGCTGCAATCGCGCCTCTAGTCGACACCTCGGGAAAAGAAATCTGTGAGTCATGCCGACCAGTATAGTGTAGTATAGTGACGTATTCTCATTTCACCAAATGCCCTCATAACTTTTTTTTTAAATTTGAAACAGAACATACTTTCTCCTGAATACATTCATTACGGCATCATCATCTACATATTAACAACGATAAAAACCAACGATGATGATTTGTTCTACAGCCATGGATGGTCGTATCCTTGAGGCTTACATCGGAGAGAACGTATCGGAAACGTCGTGGAGTATGGCTAGCTCATGTGAAAGCACGGCAAAGTCATATACGTTCAATCGTAAAAAGTGCAGGCCCCCTACTTGCACCACAACCAGGTTGCCAAGGATTCAATGGAGCCTAATCTTAGCTGCTACTGCTCTGATGACTCCAATCCCAGAACAGCTAGAGTTCGACAACAATTGTAGCCTTGTACACCCAGCACAGCTCGAAACTGCGCAGGATACCACGCTACAGTGGTCGTGGGTTAAAGTACAAAAGTTTTGAACCGAGGACGCTGAACTCCATGTCTACAATGAAGGTCGAATCATAAACAGTCTACCGTAGTCCGGCTGAAAGGTTTTTTTGTTAACGCACCTCGCAACCTTGCGTGCACACTCATGCTCAAACACACTCCTAGGCTAGAGACTGCTTCATAATGCCACATGTGTCGACGGAATAGAACCAGCTTTCATACAAATGTTCTTGTCCGATACTGTCTATGTGTAACGTTTACAGCCCTTCTGTAGGCTAGTTGCCTGTCTATTGCTATAATTTGTAGATTGTAAACTCTTTAGCAGACCACCAGGCTCTCATAATACAGGTGTGTACAATTTACGCATACTTCCTTACATTTAATACTCTTCTCTGCTGAATTTTGCGAGGTGATTCCAAATTGTTAAACAAACGCATTCTGCGATGTTTTCCAACCGTCACTGGACAGTATTGCAAATGCTGCCTATTGTACCAGAATACCATACCACAGAGAAGCATGGAAGCATTTTCTGAGAAGCTTTACCCCGTCAAAACGCTAGAAGCTCAGCGCAGGATGTTCAGCATTTGCAGACTAGCCAATATCCTTTTCTGCATCTTATGAACAACAAAGGGCTCCTGTAGGGGGACCTCAATGAAAGAGCGGCAATTTTATAGACACGTAGTTTATGTGTGTCCGGGACAGGGTAATTTGCTCTGGCATCATACCCGAATAAACATCGCTTTCCGAGTAGAAAACAATCACAAACGATTGGTTATATGCGCATCGCGTGTAGAACTTATATTGTGTGAGAGAGGTTGTACATTTTCCCGAACGAATTGCGGTGTCTTAGACAGCGTTAAAAATAGATTTACAAAGAAATTAAAAGTACCAGAGTATAGATACAATCATTCTGTAACTATTTCCATCCAATTATCCAAGCTTCTGTAGCTCAGTTGGTTAGAGCGCTAGCTTCACATGCTAGAGGTCTCGAGTTCGACCCTCGACAGAAGTATCGGGTTAATTTTTTTGTTCAAAGCCATTGTAGACGGTTCTTTTGTACGTGCAGGAAAGTCTTGTACCACTCTAGTTTGACTAGCTAGTGTTTATTGGATATTTGGCCTCATATGAAGTCAAATTTCGCGGAGATACTGAAGGATTAAGGAGGTGTGTACTTTCGGTGTTCTTGGTATTTACTTGCAGCTCGTTTAGTACTCCATCCGGATAGTGAGGCTGTAGAAATATTCGGCGGGATTTTTTCGCAGGCAGAGTTGGAGTGCAGCGAAGTATGCAAACCTTCCTTTTGACATCAGAGAAGGGGGTGATGTAAATGACACGTAGAACAACTAGTATACTTATTGTATTTATTATAAAATGTGCATACTTTCTCCATGATCAGATTGCCTCATGAGAGGCAAAATCCAAGTTGAGAAACAGAGAAAGCCGATCTACAAGCATGCATGAAAGACTGCGTAAAGTTAAACTGACTTCCAGACCTGTTGTGTTTTCATGAGCTGGGCAGTTCCGGAATGCCACTAGGCAAATTGCGAAACTCCTAAGCTTACCCGTGCTCTGCTCAAAAGACTCGAAGCTCACGATTTTCTTGCGCATTTGCTCAAGATTTCGGTGCCGATACAATGAATAGTCGCCGGCGAGTATGCTTCAGCCGCAGGCCTATTCTAGACCAAGAACAAATTCCGGAAATTCTGATCATATCTGTCGAAGAATCCATCTGCTGTCAATGTGAAGAAAACCGTTCTACAGCGGCTACAGAAAATGCATTTATTGGGACTCTTGAATGCTCTTTTCTAGAGCAATATTTCGCTACTAGTACGTGATTTTTTTTTTTTTGACTAATCTTGTTGCATTCTCGCGATCGTGTAACAATCTAGTATTGCAACGGGGTCACTACTTGAATAGAAAGATGACAAGCAGTCTTTTCACATGATCAATGTCTTCTCCTCTTTGGTACTCATCCCGTGCACCGCATTCTCTTTTCTGCGCAAGATCGCAATCCCGATTTGGAAACCTTATCACGGATCGTATCGCTGGCACAAACTTTCTCCGACACATGTACAGAATATCATCAAATTATATGAAATAGAGTATGTAGAGCTGTACGGCACTGTATACATCAGGCTGCAGGCCCACCAGTTGTCGATGTGCATGAGGGACAGGAAGAATGGACAAACAGCGTAACGAACGCAGCCATGTCGCCACTGCAACGACAGGCTCCCTCTCTTTCACCACTAACGCAATCAGCGCACGTTTCATAAACCCTTGCACGCCTTCTAACGGTATGTGCATGCATCCTCAGTCATGGACAGGCCACATTACACACCTGTGATTGGCCCTCCGCGTTGGCCCTTTTGTTGCAAACTCACTTTGTGCCCGTGGCATCTAGTGCAGAGGAGCTTTTTCGCGCCCGGCCTCACGTTCCTCGCGAGATGTCGTTAAAATACAAAAAACATTCAAACGAAACTTCGACATCGCTGTCCTCCGCCGTCATCTGGTCGCAAGCAAAGAAACGTTACCTCTTTTCCAGCATTCCAGACCTAATACTGTGCTGTATCATACAGACGTGCCGATATTTCTCACGAGCAGGTCGAAACCTAAATGGCAAGGGTTGTATGACACATATACAAAACCGCCTGCTACAGTACGTGGTTGGACGCGTTTGCATGTAGCTTTCCACGAACCGTGCGTGCACAGACACATGGCTCACAACCCACAACACCCTAGTCCGCCACCGCCACCAGGCCCCTGGAGAGGCCCTACGGAAGGCAAAGAACATAGATCGTACCGGGAAGCCAAAACGGTTGCGTGTGAGCAAACGTCAAACACCGCGACAGCGGCGGCATGTGTATGTGTGCGAGAAGAAGAAGGCGATAGGTGTGTGTTCTCGCAGAGCACCCTGAAGGGTCGCAGAATGGCTGCGTATTGAGAACCTGCAAGTTGTTCCCTGCTTGAAAGCTGAACCAGAGCGTAACTTGCCTTGTTTGTGGCGTGAAACAAAATATGTTTCATGACGGTCCAGTAGTTGGTGATAAAGCGTGGGCTTTACAAATCGTTTGAAAGTGCATGGGCCAGTTGAGACGCGGATTGGCCTCCTGCCCCCTGCAAACACAGTTTTCTGCCAAAGCTTCACAAGGTGACCTTGTGCAACACGCCCCCTACCTTCCTGTCTCACAGCCCCCTCCCTCCCTCTCTCTCTCATAGCGGCTCGAAAATTTAAAAGTTGCCGTAGATGCAAACGTTTTGCATGTGTGCTGTAGTGTATGGGGCAAGGGGTTCACTTGTCACACGTGGTGACGCACATGCTGGCGCACGTGTGACAAGAAGGCCCATTGAACTGAACAGAAAGGGGTGAAGCTTTTCAGATTGGACACTGGGGCTCTCCCCGTGCCTGTGGACAGTGGCCTCTCTGCCTGCCCGACTGCAAAGCGCTGAGAAGCGAGGCGTCGATTCCGGAGCCCATACTCGCAACTGTCGCGACGCTGCAGGCGGCAGTTGTGGGGCTGCGTGCAGCAGGGGCACGAGGTGGTGCTCAGCATGGGCGTGCGCGCGCGCGCGCCCCAGAACAATCTGGAAAGAAAGGGCTCTCGTGGATGACGGCCAAAGTGCAGCGACCCACGCGTCAAGCGCAACATGAGAAGCAGGCGTGGGGAGAGGGGAAGAAAAGAGAGTAAATATGTGAGGCAGACCGAAATGAGGACACGCAACCGCATCCGTCAACTGCCACCTCTTCTCCCTCAACTCGGCTCCCTCGCACATGGCACCGCACCAAAACGAATCGTGCACTGCTCACGCTCCCACTTCCGCCACCAAATGTCGAAACGGCGCAGGGCACCTACCTCCCTTTCGATAGACACCATTCAAAACACCGTTCCTCCCTCTCGGCCCACATCCATGTGCGAGAATGGCTCAATTCACTTCCACTTGTCATTCTCTTACCCCTCCGGGCCTTTCGTGCACACCGTCATGGATCTTTTCTAGGGGCGCCCTTGTTTCACTGCGGGGCCATGCTGTACCGCACTGAGACCCTGCCCACCCCACCTACCGCACACCCTGGGGCATACTCGCCCACCTTTTCGCCCACTCACGGGAGACCGCCCCCCCCCCCCCCCCACAACCTACAGTATTACCCTCCTCCCTCCCTCCCTCCCTCCCTCCCTCCTACCCCTCTCGTCACGAACCGTCACAGGATTGGAGGCTATGACTTTGTGCGTCCGTGCGGCTCAGGTGGTGTGAATTGCGCCGGCTACACGCCGTGCAATCTGGCCCATCTCCACCACGCGCCCGCTCCTGCATCCGAGTCGGCCCTGCGTGAGACCGCCACCAAAACACCCTCCTCGCCCCCCTCCTCCCCCCTCCTCCCCCCCCCTCCCCCCACC
>JAUKWC010033923.1:0-17220 GCA_032356245.1 Endocladia muricata | reverse complement strand
AAAGATTTAATGGTCTACCCGCTGAAATCATCGGGCGGTTCGGTGGTGCAAGAAGTCGATGTGCTAGTTACCGGCCTCGCTCACGATAGGACCGTAGCGGTAATCGACGCGAACGGTAGGATAGTGACGGGAAGGGAGCAGCCGAGATTGCTGCTGTTACGATCACGTATTGCAGTGGGCCATATATATTTGACCGAAACCGGCTGACCGGCCGTATGGTTCCCCATACCAATCCAAGGAAGTAGCGATACTTTTAGACTATTTGCCGGTAAGGGTCAGGGTTCACTTTTCGAGGCCTCCGCTAATGCTTTTATATCCGCTTACTTAGACGGTGAATATAAGCTGATTTCGATAAGTGGAAATTACCGGGAACTTAGTCCTAAAAGGGGCGGAACCGCTGGCGAGATTACAGGTTATGCCGATTCCTCGCCTGTCCACCTTATCAGCGGTAGTACACTTAGCGCGTTGAACGAAAGATTGGAAGTTTCGGTATCCGAGGCGAATTTTAGGCCAAATATTGTTGTACAGGGCGCAGAAAGTTCTGAAGAGGATTCTTGGCGACTCATCAGTATCGGCGGGCTACGGTTCAGGGTGCAGGAACGTACAAACAGATATATATTTACGACCATCGACCCCGATACGTTATTGAAGGACGAACAGATGCAACCCTTGGCCACGATAGCTTCCATTCGGCGAGCCAGTGGTGAACGGCCTACGTTCGGAATCAACCTTGTGCCACTGGATGTGGGAAGGATTGCAGTTGGTGATGAACTGATTGTTATTGAACGAAAATCTAATCTGAAATAGACTGATTACAATGAAAGATAACAAGAGAAATGCCGAAATGGCAATAATAGGTTGTGGGCCAAGGGGTCTATCCGCTTTAGAAAGCCTATTCGAGCAGGCCGCGAAATGCAAAAAGCGGCCCACCGTTGTCGCCTTCGACAATAGCGGCGCACTCGGCGCCGGGCCCGTGTACGACCCTCACCAGCCCGATGGAAACTGGCTGAACGTTTCCGAGCGGGCGGTTGACGTTCCGTCGCGAAGTCAGATAACCTTTCAGGATTTTATCCTTCCCGCGTTCCCTGATTTTCAACAATGGTGCGGTTTTACCGAAAGTCCCTATGCAGAGACCGATACCGACCGATTTCCATTGCGCTCGGAAATGGGAAATTATCTCCGTGAAAGGTTCGACAGTATTTCCGATGTCCTGGTCGCGGAAGGCCTTCTTGAGATTGTGGAACGCGAGGTACAGGGCGTAACGTTTGAGAACGGCGACATACGCATCGAGGTTATGGGTGGCCGTGTCTTTATTACCCGAGAGGCCGTCATGTGCATAGGTCATCAGCCCGTGGCACTTGACGCCCAAATGGCGGAATGGAGTGCGCGCGTACCCAACCTTGATGGCGTACAATTGTTTACGCAACCCTATCCTATAGACCGCCTGCTATCGGAAAAAGACCCTATCGATGGCAATAGTATCGCAATACGGGGCTTCGGCCTAGCCATGGTTGATGTGGTAAGGGCACTTACCTCGGGTGCCGGTGGCAAGTTCGAGATAAGGGATTATAATACAAGGAAGATGTCGTATACACCGTCAGGGCACGAACCGGAAGTAATAGTGCCTTTTTCCCTTAACGGACTGCCAATGGTACCCAAGCCGTTGAATAAAATGATAGATGGCCGCTTTGTTCCCGGTGGGGACGAATTGGCGCGATACCGTGCGGCCGTTGAGGAATCTCTGGGTAATATTGTGGGCCCAGGTTCCCCGGAATTTCTTGCAGACGCCATTTCTCCTATAATAGCGGATAAATTTTTGGCCATGGGGGACGGCGCTTTGCAACATAATCTTTCAAAAGCGGACATTGTTCCGCTTATCGGCGAATGGATCATGGACGGCGAGATCGAGCATTCCCTCATACTTCCAACGGACATACCGCCAGAGGCTATGATGAAAAAGTTTATTGAAATGGCCACTGGACACGGCCCAGTATCGCTAGATTTCTGCATTGGGCACGTTTGGTGTCACTGTCAACCGACTATGTATTCACTACTGTCCTTCGCGCAGCTTGACGATGATCTCATAGCCGATATCGTAGCGCTAGACGAGCGATTAAAAAGGTACTCATATGGACCGCCAGTTGATAGTCTACAACAGCTGTCCGCCTTGCTCGATGCGGGCATCCTCTCCTTTGACTACGTCTCGGACCCAAACATAGAACTGGGAGAGGGAGGTTGGAAGCTAAGATGCGTTGACAGTTCGACAACCGTATCCACAATGGTAAATTCCGTGCTAGATGCCCCGCAGATATTGAAGGTAACCAGTCGCCTGCCAAAAGACCTGCTAAACGGCGATTCGGTAGAGCCCGTTCACGACAAACTTGGTATTCGGACCAAACGGGACGCTACTTTGGACAAGGAGGGCGCGGACAATTTGCCGAGTTTGGCCGTCCTCGGAAGATTGGCCAAGGGTACCCTTATAGGTGTGGATGCCATAGCAGAATGTTTTGGAGAGCGCTCCGAGATATGGGCGGAAGGGGCAATAAACCGTCTTGTAAATATAGCCGTACCATCACCCAAAGAATCCTGAGATTCCCGTTGGTGCCGATGTGTACTAAAGTCGACCGGTCAGTAGTGACCCGAGAAATCTTATATCTACCTAGCTGCATTGATGACCTATGACAAATCTGGCATAGTGCACAATCGTTCTAAATTTTTTGACTGTTGCCGTAAGGTGTTGCCACTTATGTGCACGTACATATTAAAATTTGCATAAGCGCCTCGATTTATAGCCTTCGATTAGGATTTTGGAATCCGTGCGGTCGGTTTACCTTTCGACTTTTATCAGTAGGCGTACTTGCCGCCAGAGATTTTTGGAAAGCAGTGTCTGGCCGGTTATATCGCGCATCAGATGGTCAAGGTCGAGTTCTCTGGTAGATCCTTGCTGTGCCATGCTCAATAAATTTTTATCCGACAATAAGGCCATGTCCCAGAGTTCGAAATCACGGTAGACCTTAGAGCCCTGGTGGATGGTTTCGATATCGAAGTGGCGCCTGTCCCTCTTTATATTTTCGTAAAGTCTTAGTACGTCGCCTTTGGGTCCTTCCATAATTTGAAAGAATATGCCCTGGTGATAAATTAGGCTTCCCGTTATGCCGAATTTCTTGTTGTATTTCCGTGCAGTGGCCAATATCTCCTTTACGTTCGCCTCCGTAACATCGACCCGGGCCATGGAGCGGTAACTTATCTCGAATATCATATCGGGACCGGAAAAGGACTTCTTGTAGTCCTTGGGTAGGATTCCGAAACGTTCCCTAAATATTCTTGGGAAATAGCTTACGCTCGAGAAGCCCACTCGCTCACAAATCTCGGCAATCTTAAGGTCTGTATCGTGAATAAGCTCCTTGCTCAATTCCAGTCTTAGGTTCTGTACATATTCCCCTACCGAACAACCGTATAACAGACGGACCCCACTTTGCAGTTTCTTTGGATTGACTCCCAGGGCCGCGCAAATCACCGGTAAGGTAACGCCGGTTCTCATATTGGCGGATACAAAGTCTCCTATACCTGAAATCTTGGACAGTTCGGAACTTCCAAGGTGTTTTATTCCGTTGGGTCTCCGGTTCATGCTGTGCGCTTCGATTTGGGTGGCCAACATACTTGATATCGCGCCCTCTGTCAGTAGTCTTCCAACTGTATCCGTCCGCCCATTATTTACAATGGCCTCGGCGAACTGACCGGTTTTGGGATGTATATCGCCAAAATACCTATAAGGCCTATTTGCACCTGCGCCATCCAGAATCTTCATCAGATTCTTAGATAGGTCCGCCCTGATGGGAATGTCCGAGTTAGAAAGGGTGGTGGGATCGACAATAAGATAACAGCATTGGAAGTCACTGTTTGCCTGAACGATAAATTCAGAGCGATCGCCCGGCTCACTGATCAAAATGAAATTCTGGCCCTGACCGATCTTATGATATTGTTTTTCCTCCGGAAATTTTTGTAGCTGATGTCCGATTACCGGATACCCAAAGTAGTAGAGACCGTTTTCCTTGAAGTGAAGGTTAATGATAAAGTCCTGTGTAAAGCGAATATTATATACCCAGGCGGTTAGACCCGCGAAAGGTTCATACAGGGTAATACTACCTTGTCCTTTATCATTGCCAAGCAGCATCTTTGCTGCCTGAAAGCTTTCCTCAAGATCTGCCTTCATATGAACGGCGACCTGTCGGAGCATTTCTATGGGGCTGCCTTCCCGTATTCCGAGCATAGTAAGATTTAATGGTTGTCGATATGACAAAGATATCCAATTATCACTTAACTCGTTGATAACCCGTTATACTTTTAGGGTACAGAGACGTCGCCCCGAATCTTCAATCTTAAGCGGTCGCCCTATTACCTTCTTTTATGATATGTCTGACCTTGCGCCAAAGTATATGTGAGGCAAAGGATTGTTCTTCAAGTTGGCCCATGAGATGTTCGAGGCTGAGTTCTTGCGAATTTCCTTGGTACGAGACCCTGAGATGATACCTATCTGTAATAAGTGCCATATCCCATGTTGCAAAAACGTGGTTAGCCTTCGGGCCTTTCCAAATCGTTCTGACGTCGTAATTGCGTGGATCGTTCTTAATGTTCTCATACAATTGCAGAACATTTCTCTTTAGCCCTTCGACCAATTGGAAAAATGCGCCATGGTGATAGATAAGGCAACCGGTAATACCGTGTTTATTGTTCATTATGCGAGCCGTCTCCACGATCTTCTCAACATCCGAGTCCGTTATATTCTCAACGGCGAAGGAGCGATAGCATAGCTCGTAGAACACATCTTTATGGTTATGCCCACTTTTGTATTCCATGGGCAATATTCCAAATCGTTCCCTAAAAATCTTTGCGAAGTAGCTCTTACTGCTGATGCCCACAAGGAAGCATACCTCCGATACGCTTAAATCGGAACCGTACATCAGTTCCCTTGCTGTCTCCAGACGGATGTTCGTAATAAATTTATTGATGGAACAACCGTACAGGTAGCGCATGCCCGCCTGTAATTTATTAGGTGAAAGGCCTACCTGCCTACAAAGCTTGGTAATGGAAGTGTCCGAACTAAGGTTTTCCTGTATGAAGTCGCCTAACTTAGAAATTCTTTCTAACTCTTTATCTAGAAGGTTGTGCGTTGATGATTGGTCAGTTTTAAATAAATCATATGCTATTAGCTGTGTAGCCAGAAGATTAGAGATCGCACCCTCGATCAAAAGGCGTCCGACTACATCCGTCCTATGGTTCTCGACCAAAATTTCCGCATATTTACCGGCATGCAGGTCAATGTTCCCAAGATGACGATAAGGGCGAGACCGTTGCTTATCGTCGAACAGTATGGCAAGGTTCTGGGGAAGCCTTCGATTCGCTATGGAATTATTATGACTCATAATGGACGGATTTACTATCAGATAGCAGCATCTATAATCTACCGTCGCGGGAATTCTAAATTCAGCCGAGCTATTAGGTTCACCTATAAGGACAAAGTCCTGTCCTTGATTTATCTTTGTATATTCTTGTTCGCCCGGAAATCTTTGCAGCTGGTGACCTGATACGTTGTAACCAAAATAATAGGACTTATAGCGTGAAAACTGCATGTGAATAGAAACATCTTCGGCGAAACTAATATTGTATACCCAGGCCGTGAGTCCAGGGAACGGCTGATAGAGGAAAATGTCGCCCTTGCCGCGCTTATTGTCCAGAAATAATCTGGCCGCACAAATTTCCTCTTCGACCCTACCGCCTAGATGGTCCGCGAACTGCTTTAACATGGACAGTGGATCTGCCTCCAATAAATTCATCATAACCAAACTGTTAATTAAGATCTTCGGAATTTAAAACGCTAATGTAATAATAAAATCGAGTTGATTTATGATAAAATACAGTCCCATCAAGTAATTTCTGACTCTATTGTATTATATATTAACATTATAAGTTTATAATAACTCAAAATTGGAAGATGCTACTATTTTTACGAAAAGGAATAGGAGGGCACTTGTAGGGCCTTTCAGTATATTTTGATGATGGCACTACTACAAGGTGCGCAGGGTATAAAAATGTAATAATGTTCCTATAAAATGTTTAAAGTGGATTATCCTAAATTACCGGCGCGGACAGATGGTACATCACAAGATATCGTCAGTTCGTACTGTTCGGATGATATAGACCTTGCGCAAAATTGTTATAACACATTACGGTCGCGACTCTTAGATGTTAACAATTGGCAAAATCTTTCGGACAAGATCAAAACAGGCTTTAAACTGTTCGAGGGCGATGGTAGCAGAACCACATATGGGGCAGATGTTGACCGCTTGATACGTATCGATATTCCAGGAGTAGGCAATCCCAGTGGTGATGGATATGATTGGACTCGCATAGAACTTATACAGGAAGGCGACCCGTTGAAAGCGCTACCATATCTGGCACTGACGATACGTCCATGTCCGAACCCGCGACATGATAGTGGAACTATAGCGCACTTTTACAACAACACGTCGTCGAACACTTTTGTGGTCAGAAGAGTCGGTCAGTGTGTCTACGCCGAAGTCCACGGTAGGAACGAGGTCGAGAACACTATCGAAGTTCCGGTACTCGATAAGTTGCGCAACAATATGGTGGCCGCAGGCGGTAAACTGGGCCTTGGTAAAGTAAACTGGAAAGGTTTTACCGAAGCCCTCTTGGAAGATTTTAAGGGATAGTGATGCACTAGATTGTATAGACTCCAATATTCATGTAGGGATTAACCGATATAGCGGTTTAAATAAAGACCCAACCAATGCGTAAACTTCAATATAAAATTGTCAATCAACTGTTTATAGGCCCGATTTTATATATACCCACCCTTGAAGACCGTATGCACTCTTATCTTTAAAGTCTTAGTTAAGAGGGTATTTGTAAATGAAACCATGTTCGCTTGATTTCTAGCTTACCTACTGGTGGGGCACAGAAATAATAGCTTTTTGGATGAATCAAATGTTGTACAGTAGGTCAATTTATCGCTCAAACTTTGCCCAAAGCATTTTTGAACCTATCTTGTTGATTAAGGTATGTTCCGGTAGCAATCATGGTCAATTAGCCTCAGCAACCTTCCTCTTTAATACTTGATTACCATTGCCAATGTTGAAAATATTCCATTACTATCTTCTGGAATGTAGTCGCCAGCATACCCTTTGGCTTCAATTATATTTACTAGAATATTCATAGAACATGTGATCAAAGGACATTATTATAGTTTAAATTATTATTTGCTAATTGTATAAAGTCCTTTAGCTAGAATCGTTGCACAATCTCGGTTCAAGCATACCAGTTTCTTAATTTTTGCGCAATATCTTTCGGCGCTGATGTATTGACCAAATTATCGTAGCAAGGAGAGAATGTCTTCGCTTGTTCAAGCAAATCCTGCCATTCACCAGTATCAAAATTTTCCCTTGCCATAAGGGTGATATTCCGATTTGCCAAAACATTTGCGTGTACTGCTTGTTCGCTATAAGGTCTTGTTTCGGGAAGAAGAATCAAACGTTTGCCCAAAGACAAAAGTTCTGCAATTGTATTTTGTCCAGCAGCCGAGATTACTACTTCACCGGAGATGGCTTCGCTAATATCCTTTACGTAGCCTAGTTGCTTGCAGTTTTCACCAAGATCATAGTCCCGTTTATTACCCACAATAGTAAATCGAATGTTTTGATCGATAGTGATATTTTTAAGGATTTCTTCATCGTAATTATCGTAGCCTAAGAGTATGGTTACCTCAAAAAAATCCGAATGTTTGCTGACATTAGACTTGCGCTTGGAATACTTCGAAATATACCCACTGTAGAATGTTTTCGCGCTATACTTATAGCTGGGCTGTTCTAACGAACTGGGAAAATGCGCAACGATTTGTTCCGCTAATTCATGCGCAAAAACCTGTGTAGCATCATTCATCACATTTCCGGGTAAGTGAACGTAGATAACCGGAACGCCCATACCTCTAACCATTATTGCTAATTCAGGAACACCGTCGCAATAGAAAGCCCGAGGTTTAAAGCGAATTAGGGCTTCGGCCAAGGCTTGTGAGCGCTCGGCAGGCTCAGTAGCATATGGCGTTACTTCAAAGGGTTTTGAAAAGGTATGTTCCGGTATTTTATAGTCCTTGGGATATTTTCCGGGCAACTCCAAGACCTGAATGTTGTAATGCTCCTTTAAATATGTGGTTATTTTACGATTTGTAGTGATTGCAATTACTTCAAAATAGACGGAAATTTCTTGATATAAATTGTTGAATGTCGCAATGTGACCTTTCCCGTGCGCATGCACGAAGTAAAATATCGTAGGCTTCTTCATATACTGCTCTTTTTTGCGATGCGTTCATACAATTTTGCATATGAAGCGGACATTTTTTTGATGTCGAAGAGCGTGGCGAAATCTCTGCACCCTTCCGGCTTGGATTTTTCTGCTATTTCCACTAATTCTAGTAAATCTTTCCAATCGCTTGAATCTACTGTTAAGGCAAACCCTTTGTGACGCAGCTCTGATGGTATTGCGGTATTGAAGCCTACAACGGGCAGTCCACTTGCTAGCATTTCAACCGTACTTAAACCAAAAGGCTCTTCCCAACTCGCAGTGGCAAGATATACAGAGGCACCTGATGCCAATTCAATTAACTGCTGTTGCGTTGCATGTGGGATGTACTCAATATTTTCGTTTAGATAAGGCTGTACGTGGGTATCGAAATAATTTTTATCAAAAATAGGCCCAACAATCTTAAGCGGTCGATTTAGATGGAGCGCTAGGTTTATAGCGGCCTCCACATTTTTTTCTTTTGCAATACGACCACTCCAGAGCAAATAACCGTTGATCTTGCGGGGATGTAATTTCCATTTTTGAATTGGTATCCCATTCAGTATTATGGCTACATCGTCTTCAAAAATCGGTTTCCACTGTTCGCTCATTTTACTGGTAATACCAATAGGAAAAACTTGCGCATGTTTCACGAAAAATTGATACATCAGCGCAAATTTTTCTGTTGGCGGTAAATGCAAGGTCAATACGGATGGTTTTTTTAAAAGGGCGCCAACAGCGTAAATTTCGGGTATAAAAGAATTGTAATGAATAAGGTCGTAACTAGTAATGTCCATCATGGCCAACTGTAGCGTTTGATAGTGTTGTTGGCCCGTCTGCTCGGAACACGGTCGGAAAGAATTATCTTTCATGCTCAACGGGCTCTCGTGAAATTCGATTACCTGAAATAAATTTTTTTCATCAGTATCTTTTGCAATTACATGTACGGTATGCCCAAGACGGACTAATTCATTGGCGTGCTCACCAATAAATGCCTCTGTGCCGCCATTGTAAGGCTCTCGCAGAGAGATGAACGGCCCGGCAACTAATAGTATCTTCATATTACGGCCTCAAAAAATTTTATATAACGCTCTACCATGGTCTGTACAGAAAAAGTTTCTGCTTGACGCCTTACTTTATCACTTTCTAGTGGTATTGCCTCTAAAATTGCCTTAGCAATGGATTTAACATTTTTATGTTTGGCAACAACGCCACTATCGACCGACACTAATTCACGAAATGCACCACGGTCAAAGCCGGCAACTGGCACACCAGATGACATGGCCTCTATATTGGTCAAGCCAAAGGGCTCTTCCCAGCGTACAGCACTTACTGTGGCTGACGCTCCTTTCATATATGAGTGTATTTCGCTTTGGGTTAAATGACCAAGGTATGAATCGTTGTCGGTCATACGAGGTCTAATCTGTTCTTCAAAATATACTTTGTCGTCTAGCGGTCCGGCAAATTTTAAAGGCATGTTAACTTCATGAGCTGCATCGATTACGATATCTAGACCTTTGGTATGCACTATTCGTCCGAACCAAAATAAATACGCTGAACATTCGCGTACCAGCGGCCATTTATTGATGTCAACACCGTTGTGTAGCACCGTTGAACCCCTATCGAAGTAAGGTTGCCACTTCGATTGCAATGATTTCGATGGTAGAACGAAATGAAGATTTTCAGAATTGGAACAGATTTTTATGGCTGCCTTTAATTTGGCGATCGGTGGCGTATGTATCGTAGTGACTACTGGAATTAGAGCAGTTACACCCCACAATATTGGTAATTCATGTGTAGCATTATTATGGACAATATCAAAATCATTTTGTTCAATATCCTTTAGGATAGAGAGGTACTCATCGTTCTCATATATTTCGAAGTATCTGCTTTGCCTATATGTATCCCCATAAAACCCTCGAACGTTTAATTCGGGGTCACTATCGGCATGCGCGTATAAGGTAATATCGTGCCCCATGCTGATGTAGTTCTCACATAATGAATGTGTGAAGGCTTCCAATCCACCTCTGAACGGCTCTTTGATCGGCAATCTGGTCTTAGCTATTATAGCAATTTTCATACAACAAAAATTAGATGGTTTGTCTCAACCGTTCACAAACTGTGTCAACTTTCTATCATCTTCGAATTTTGTTGTTCGGAAACTTTAGTGCCTAGTAACACTTTGCCGTATAATTCTAAGTAACCCGATGTCATCTTTTCGATTGACATATTCGATGCAAAGTCTCTGCAGGTTTCCGGACTGATAGCTTCACTTTCCTTAATGAGCTCGACCAGATCTTGCCAACGCAGGGACGCCGTTGTTAATACACTTTCATGCTGCCATTCCTGCGGAACAGCAGTATTGAATCCGACGACCGGAACTCCACTCGCAAGCATTTCCAAGGCAGCAAGACCAAATGGTTCTTGCCAGGTTGCCGTCGCCATGTAGGCGGAAGCATCTTGCGCTAAACTCTTAAGGTCTTGTTGCTTTACATGGCCCACATATGTTATTTGATCGTTCAGGTGAGGTTTTACCTCTTTATCAAAATATTCTTGGTCTACTATTCTTCCAGCGATTTTCAGCGCCACCTTCATATTTTGCGCCAAGCGGATGGCGGCAACAACATTCTTCTCTTCAGTTATCCTTGCCGACCAAAACAGATATTTAGATTGACGCACGGTTTCAGTATGCCAATCATCTATATTAATACCATTGTTAATAATTGGCAAATATGCATTGAGGGCGCTATCATATTGCCTCTTGATTCTTGCTGATATGGCTACTAATGTTAAGTCCCTATGTTTGGAAAATTCTTCGTAAAATAAAACCCGTTGTTCGTCAACAGGTGAATGAAGTGATAAAAATGAAGTTTTTTCTAACTGCATTCCCGCCTCAATGAGATGCGGATAAAACATATTGTAATGAACTATATCATATGTAGCAATGGGAAGATTTATAAATTGATGCGCTTCTCTTTTATGATTCGAACCAGTAAGTTCATCGGTAGAAGATTTTTTAAACGGGTTGAGCAGGTTGAATGTAGCATTTGAATCTGCCTCCCCTGCCACAACATCTACCCTATGTCCAATCCGAACAAGCTGGTTTGCAAAGGATACCATAAATGCTTCTATACCGCTTTGATAAGGCTCTTTTAAGGAAATACCGGGACCCGAAACCAATAAAATTTTCATACTGACATTTGCGTATTAATAGTTCCAAGTGTATGTTGCTTATGGAGAGATTCCACTGCACTTTTTTAGGAAGTAAATGGGTTAATATATGAAGTGTAAATTTAATGATAAATTCGAGTTTCAAATGGTTGAAATGCAGCCAGATGATTGATATAATGACTCTATTTCATTATTTTTTAACACGAACAGAAATATGGTATTCCATATTCTGGGGTTGCTCTACTTTAGGAATAATTATCGGCAGGAACTTTGTAGAATATTCTGATTGTATAGGTCAATTACTAAGTCTTTAAAGGAAGCGAAAGACCTAAGCACAAAACTACCGTACTTTTTAAAGAAGAAAATAGAGTATAATAAATCAACGCATTTATACATTTGGTATAGAAAAATACATCGTGAGTTATTATGGTGGACTGGTACAAAGGTGATGCAAAATTGTTATAACACATTACGGTCATGTCTATTGCTATCCTCTAATAAAAAAAATCGCATACTTTCTAAACCTCCACTCATTTTCTTTTGAAAGAGCATTCAACTTAAGATTAATAAAACTTGTAAGTAGCACTCTCTTTTAATTCAAGCCATAAAATTAGCGGCTATTTTATCTGTAGTAATAATGAACCATTTCCTTACATCAACACTAGTCCGAAGTATAACATTTAATGTATCTCGCTATACATTTTTGACTAATCCAATCGGGGATTTATAATTGGCGCATAATATTAAGCACTTTTATATCTTACTTCATCCAATTAGTATATGCATGTTATCAGGAATAATTTCGGTACGACGATATGCGATATAAACGGTAACTTTCCTTCAGGCAATATCGCGCTTTAATTCGTTTACGAATGTAGCTAGTGATTTATAATAATCGTATTACTTACCTAAAACGGATTGTAGTGCACTTTCGAAGGACTTTGCTTCCACCATTCGAGGTGGGTATACGTAAGCTATTTCATTAAATTCCTCAATGCTTGGAACCTTACTATAGATTCGCCTCTTGTTCAAGTCGAAAACTTCGACTTTAAAGCCGTCGCTAATGAGAATATTTTTCGCTTCAATAATTTGATATTCCATATATGATGTTACAAACTATAACCGGTAGGTTTTAATGCAGCGCACTGTTAAGCTACACTACTTAATCCACTGGCTGCAATTTTACTCTTGGCAACAAATTCTATAAACATAAGTCGGTGTCTAGTATTATATTTGTTTAGTTAGTGTATAATCAGGCTTGGCAAATTTTTATTTAAAACATAAAAAAGCCCCTTCAATGAGGGGCTTTCATAATATAAAAGTTCTATACTAGGTGATAACCATTATATATTTCCCTACCGTAGGTGGTCTGCGAACTGTATAACTTATCATCCTTCGGATTTACCGAAATGATTATTTCACCTCTGTCCAGAGTATCGCTATATTCAGTTGCAAGACTTTCGGAAACCCCTGCTTTGACAAGAGCGCCGGTAACGGCTCCTGTTCCACCGCCTATCCCTGCACCTGCAAGTGCCGCCGCAATCGGGCCCGCTACTGCGAGGCCAAGTCCGGGAATCAATAGCGCCCCACCGGCAGTAGCCAATGCACCTACTAAAGCACCGACCGTTCCGCCTATAGCAGCACCGGTTCCAGCACCCTTAAGAGCTTCCTCACCGGTATCCGAAACATGGTCGTTGCCCGCGTAAAACGTATTTTTCGTTTTTTCGCTCATCAACACCGTAATATCGTCTGTCGAGTAGCCATGCTCTACCAAGAAATCATAATATTCATTTGCCCTATCGGCACTGTCGAAAGCACGGTCCAATCTATTCTTCTGAAAGGCGCTTCCGGCTGGGTTTCTATGGCCAGATACACCGACCGATCTGGCCCCGGTCGATTCGTCCACCGTAATTTCAGTTTCCCTTACGGTATCAGTGACAGTATCCGTTACCTCTTCAACTTCTTTCCCTACGGTTACCTCTTCTACTACGCGGGCCGTTTTCTCTACTACGGCCTCCTCATTGTGCTCTGTCACGTTAATTACCTTATCATCAAACGCACTTTCGGCGGCCACAGGTCTGTTGACGGGCTTCCGAGTTACGTAGACACGCTCCTTGCGCAAACGAATGTTTTCCTGTACAGGCTTTTCAACGACGACGCTACGAACATTGATGCCACCGGTCTCAACCTCCCTTTTTCCGACCGCGATTTCCTCCTTTACCACTGGAATCGACTGGTCGCCCGTGGTGGTGGTATTCATAGCGTTGATACCTCGACTCCGCTCATCGATATTTACCGCACCGTTATCGTCAAGGATACTTGCGGCTCTATCGGCTTCAGCTTTTGTCTCCGCATAAATGGTAACCACGGTACTTCGTGAACCAACATTACTCATGGTATCTCTTTTCTCTGTATCATCACCGAATAGGAAATCCCAAAATCCGCCGGTTTCCTTATCCTCCATATACTCATAGTCCGTGCCATCATAATCTCCTTCCAACCTGAAAGGGGAAACATCAATGGCATCGCCACCAAATCCACTTGTGGATAGCGCTCTTGACGCCAAATCCGCATTTTCGTTGTTCTCAAAAAATCCAATAACTGTATATTTCATAATAATATATATATAAGGGTTAAACTAATATTCAAATTTATTTAGCATCCGTCCTATGAATTTCCAAGTGCTCGGACTTAATTTCGTATTCTACGTCATGAAGGGTGCTCGTGACCGTTTTTTCAATATGAACCTCCTTTACCAAGACCAGCTGTTTTGTAACGATTTCGATTTCCATCACTACAGGAACTATTATAATATTACCTTCCGTACGCGTTTCGGGATAGTCGTCGACGTACTCATTCTTTTCCACTTCCTTAAATCGGACCTTTTCCGAAAGAAGGCTGAGGTGTTCGATCTTGGTCTCCACATCGACCCGCTTACTCAATTGGAACGAAGCACCTTCGTTCACCACCTTTGATACGGAAACATCCTCCCGTGCCAATGGAATAATATTTTCATCTTTGTCCTCGCTTTTCATTTAACTGATTCTCATTATGATGTCGGCAAGATACCAGCGTTGCATTTTGTTTTTTAACCCTGTTAATTGAAATTTTTGTCCTTTTAACAATTGACCGGAGTTTCGCCAAATGAAAATTTATCCCCTATTCGCTTTTCAGCCTTTTACGAATATGGACGACGTTTTTAATAATTCGTATTTTTGTAGGAGGAATGAGAGGACCATAATTCCAACATTTTTAGTCGTTTGCAAAATCACGGTCCAATATTGAATTTGCTCAAATATTCAACGCATTATTGCTGTTGAGCGACTTTATAAACAGAGCATAGATTCTGAAGAGAATATTCATAGGATTTTGGATAGGGGAGTACAGTCCCGCAAGAACCTGTTGATCAAAAACGTAAACAGATCATCAATTTTTGTTTCCAGAATCGATACTGATCGGCGATGGGAGAAAGGAAAGACAACAATATATATGTGCCATACGATATCAATCCAAAAAAGCAAACGGGAAATTGAAAAAAGGTTTGATGCGTCGATGGAACCGTTCGGGTCTTTTGAACCCTTCTATTACCGATCAGCTTTCAAACAGAGCAAAATCTACATTATACCGCAAGAGGCACCGGGAAAGATTATGCAGGCAAGTTGGGGTCTCGTACCCAAGTTCGCCGCAGAAAATCATAAAAGTTTTAGAAGGAGGTACAAAGAGATTACTGCCAGAAGCGAGGACATTCTCTCTTCCCCCATCTACAGCGATTCCGCAAGGCATAAGCGCTGCCTAATCATAGCCGACGGCTTCTTCGAGGCGCACTACCGGAAGGATATCGCCTATCCGTTTCTGTGTTACCTTAAAGACCACTCACTTTTCGCATTTGCCGGTCTTTACTCGGAAATTACCGAAGGCGCTTTGAGCTGCTGTATACTTACGACGATCGCTGACGATTTTTTCTCCAAGCTTTATAATCTCCGAGACCGAATGCCCATAATCTTAGACCGCAAACTGGAGGCGGACTGGCTGCGTAACAATTTGGAAGGGGAGGAAATCACAAAATTCCTTAATTCAGCCTTTACTACCGATAATATAGAGGCCTACCCGGTCTCTCGCAAGTTGTATGAGCACGGTGTAAAGAAAAATATACCACTCGCGATCCAAAGGACCAGCCATCCAGAAATAGAAAAAAATGGGTCGTATTTTCTCTAGTGGCTATATACCTCATAGTATTTAATATCACGTTCCAGAAAATATGACAATTGTTATTTAATGATGCTTAAAACTTCTACGCTCAATATTATTACTATAATTTAAGTACGATTCAACTGCTATAAATCAAGTCAATTGTTTTGAAACTACATCTATGACTTAAGTAGCTAGATTATTTATTTATAAAATTATTTTAATTGTACAACCGTCTCTAAGTCTAATCTTGTAGAAGTGGTCGAGGTACACTGGGATAGGGACGGATTGGCAAGCCCGCTTCAAAATGTTTCCCTTCGTCCACGGGCTGAACAAAAGCAGATATTTGGAAGACATGTTAAATAGTCCCGGGGTATTTTACGTCATTTTCTCGATTAGCGGCATGGCCCTTCGTAGATTTCCCTTTCATATCAATGCAAATTTCTTAATTATATGGGTGTGTTGGCAGCTTTCTTCATAGGTCCACAATTTGAATATTTGGCGATTATTTCTATTATTTTCTTCGGTGCGGAACTGTTTAGTATGGGCAGATCGTCTTTATAGCTATAAGTCGTACACTTTCTTACAACTTGTTCACCTTCGCTATTAATGCCATAGCCATTTCCTCACTAAGGGTGCATTCGCGAACCACAGCAGCTCTGTAATTCATGACTCCATTTAAATTATGCAATTATGCTATGAATTATCATTTGAGGTAGTCAAACAACCACCTTTAAAAACTGACGGGTCAGATTTAATCAATTGTGGTATAATTCCACCGAATAGTAGTATAGCGAGCTATCATAAAATAGTAGTATTGAAATAATGTCCGGGACGAACGTTCTTTCAGATACCTGCAGTTAAACCGCTATACTAAATTTAGGTCTAAATGAGTTTCAGATGATTTTGATTATTGGAATTCTTACCGGTTTTTTCACCTTGATAGGCACATACCCTACAACCAGAAAAATGTTCGGCAAAAAAAGCTCGGTGTTGGTATCGGTCCGTAAGTTCTACTATTTACTACTATTGGTCGGAGCATTTGCATGTTACGGAATATATATTGACCAACTACATCTAATCGTTATAAACGGGTCCGCATTTTTTTTGGTAAGTTTAACCATATATCTTTACTTCCGATATAAGGTCGAACGGTCATGAGTGAGACTATCTCAGACGCAAGCGTATGGGGCCTTTGGCTTCGGTCGCTTTGTCCTCGATTATCTTCCCCTTTTGCAGAACTACTAGTGCCCCGATTTCAACCAGCCCATCCGCCACCTCCCTAACGATACCCATAATATCCCGCCAATTATCCGGCATCAGTTCCCTAGCTACTTCTGATGGACAATAGGTCGCATCCAAACCTCTTCGCACTGCAATATCCATGTGAAGTTGGCGAATGTGTTGCTCGGTTGTCATGCTGCTTATTTTTCCGTATTTCAGTAGTTTCAAAACCTATAGTTCAACGCTCGGGCAGCGTCATCCTCGTGTCAATGACAGATTCGTTAT
>JAUKWC010033912.1:0-17234 GCA_032356245.1 Endocladia muricata | reverse complement strand
GCCCGTTGCAACGCTCATGGCGGTAGCAAAGGGGAGCGCCGTGTAGGGCACGCCGCAGAGGAGGTGGGGGGACGGGGGGGCTGGGAGGACGGCCTGGCGGGCGCAGGCGCCGGCGGGGCGGCGCGGGGGGTGCAAGGGGACACATAGGAAAAAATGTGCCAGAAAAGGAAGAGGTTTCATGGGGTGAGACGGCTTGCGTGTAAACTGTGGGCCGCACGAGAGGGCAAAGGGGGGCAACTCTGTAGGAGGAAAGGTGAGTGGGCGTGGGCATGGGTACTCTGTGTTGGAGTAGGGGGAGAGGGTAGGGGGATTGAATGACATTACTTTCTAATGAGGCGGGGATGGAGAGAAGGGGCGGTGGCAATTGGACGATGGTAGGTGGCGTGGCAGGCGAGTTGGGTTGGGGGTATAATGCTGTGCCGCGAAATATGACAGGATAATACGGGTAGCTTGCAAGGTCTGGGTGGGCAGCTGCATGGTTGTAGCGGTCTGCGCGGCGTTTTCGTAAAGTCTGCGTTCTTGTCGGGATGGTTTTCGAAAAGGAATGCCCCGTGTGCAGGATATTTGGGAGGTGCTTAGAAAAAGCTGCATGCGGATCCAACGAGCATCCAATATGTGTGCTTCGTACTGGTTGGGCCGGACTGAACGTGGTAAATATAGTTCTCAGCAACTCCGTAGAACAACAGATGTCTTGTGGCAAACGAGTGCGTGGGTATCAAATCTGCGTCGAGAGAGTTTGAGGCAGAAGACTGTTGCCAAGGGGGTGAAAGTAGAGGAGGTGGGCAGAAGGGCTGGGGCACAACTTTGTAGTGCAAACTACATGCGGAACTGCTTGTCGCAGAATATATACGCCTACTGCCCAGAAGAAAAGAGGGGCGCGAGTTGGTCTAATGCGGACAGCTGTAAAGCATCTGAGGCTGCAGATTTTGAGCAAAAAGATGTAGACAGACAGCGTAGGAATGACCTGCTGTTTGTACGTTCTAGCAATATAAGGGCCCACCGCAAGCAGCGACAAGCATAGCAGTTGTGTTTACAGAATAGGCGGGCAAGATTGCCATGTGCGATGCGTAGGGTCAATTCCCACTCATGTCTATCGACAGTGCTCTTCCTTGGTTGAGCGGTACCTGACATCAGTGCAACATGTAGTCAGCATGGCAGAAATGGTCGGAAAGTAGAATAGGGGCAGCACACCGTCGGTGTGCCGCAGGGCATTCAAAGCTGTTCCAAACTCTCCATCACAACGATCTGGCAACCAGCACAAAAGCCATAGATGGAACAACATCCGCTTAGGTTTATTCTCGTCCAGTAATTCTTTCATTACTGCACCTCCAAAAATGCTCGAACGCGTGACTTGATAGCTTCAAACAGAAAGAACTTGACTTATTGCGCTGAGACCGCGCAAACTGCATGCTTGCAGTGTCCACATCACGCATGGTAGTGCTTATCAGGATGAAAAGATATGTGTTTGCAAGTCTTTCAGTAGTACTGATTGTAATTCTACACGAGTGAGAAGTTCAAGGAACGAACTATATTTAACACACTGGACATATTCATCACTGGCATTAACGACTCTCTCCGTTTTGTTATTCTATGAGTGAATGAGGTATTGTCGCAGATAGTCTATCTCCTCATACATCGGTCGCAAAGTTTCATCCTGCATTTGGCTCGTCAGTGAAGTTGGCGGGGTATAACTTTGTCCAGAATTTGCAGGATTACATGTTTCCTTGCAACAACAGCAGAGAAAAGTATTTGATTACAGTGCGACAACATACTTGTCCCGTCCGGGGCGTCTCATCACACACTTTTTGTTGACTTCGAGACAGCCCTTGCCAGTGCCCAAGTCAGGTGCTGGAAACGCACCTTTTCATAGCATTTTCCTTCACAGGTTCAACCAGATCCCACAAGTTCAAAACTCCGAAATTTTGCTTGCTATGGACGGCCTCGGGGACAATCACATGTTCATCGCGTCATAACATTCAGACGAAAAGTGCACAACTCAACTTCTAATTGTTTTCTACTGTCATTGACATGAGCGGCGGCCCCACCTACTTTCACGCTTGTACTGGGAGGATGCTTGATAGCTAGAAAACTTGGGCACGGTGTGAGGGTGATGGGCGACACGTATGTGCCGGCCAGTGAAGCGGGCCGCCACGATGTGCGAGCTCTAGCGGTACTTCTACACGTCGAGAAGCGCAACCTTTCGACCCCTATTCAAAGAAGCAGGAGACGTAGTCGTGGAAGAGAGAATCACGTACAGAATCGGTGACCATTTCTTCGTTTACAAGCGTGGTATCCATGGAGACGCACTCATCTCGTGGCTGAGCGACAAGAACAGTGCTACCTTGTACCTTCTAACGCATCGTTTGAGATTCGAGAATGACTGTCTCTGGGGCCGGCACTGGACTATATGCAAAAGCGAAGCAACGAATGTTAAACAAAATTGGACGCAAAACTTCGCTGACGCGAAACGAACGAGTCGATTATGTATCACCGCGTCTGGAAGAGATCGCACGGACGCAAAAAGACGTTGCGGCGTTGATGGGTACGTTTCGTACGAATTATCGAAAGACATTATTGGCGGCAACGCACTTGGGGATGCATTTGGTAGCATCGTGGAGCAATGAGGTTGGAGCAAGGCAATACGTGCCAGAGATGGACGTATACGTCAGGGATAAAAGCGCTGCGGAAATGCTCATCGTTCAAGAAGCTTCTGATGACATCCGACTGGTGATGGAGAATTCAGAGCGCATTAGTACAAAGTTCGATGAGTATTTGAGAGAGCAAACCTTAGGGGCCTTTGGAGAGAATGACGGACAGGCGTTAGGCATGCTTGACAAAGTTCACCAGGCCAAGGAGAGATACAAAAGTGCAAGGACGAAATACTCGGATGCCATGATCGATTTCAAGGCTGGTACAACGACAAGCGTACGGATTTTCGCTCCCTTCTTAAACGTAGCCAATCTGCGATTCTGGTAAGCTTAACTGCGAGATGAAAGCGAATGCTAACCCCAGTTTGCAATCACGCGACCCTCTTTCCTCTCCCGTCAACCCAATAGCAAGAACTCGACGCCACTCGCACTGAATACGAAATAACAACAAACGAGCTCGAGTCCAACATGGTGCAATACGAGGTAAGCTCCCACAGACCCTGCTTAACCCGGCGCACATGCTCTTGTGAAGCTTGTCTAGCCGATCAGTCTCTTACCGGACCGAATTCTGACATCTCAGACCGCTGCAAACCCCCTTCCCCCCCTCAACCTCCGCTCAATTCGACAAAGGACAACTGGCGACACCGTCTTTTTCGAGGCACCGGGGAATTCTTCCGCATACAATTAGGCCACATTCACGAGGTCGCGCACACCCTCTCCGACCTCGAGCCGTGGACCTCAAACCTCTCCATCAACGTCGACCAGATGCAAACGCGTGCACTCCGTCATCAGGAGCAACGGAATCTATCGCTTGCCCTGCGCGAGCAAGCTAGGCAAAGAGTACACACTCCCTCGGCCACCGTTCCGCTCGACAGGAAGCAACAATCACGCCATCAATACTCTGTCGGCGATACGCCACCCGTGTCTCGCCTCAAACGTGGCACGAGCTCGCGCGGCAACACTGTCACCTTCTCAAGCGCCGATAGACCACAGAGCCCGCTGCGACACCCCCCAAATTTCTCGCCTTCCATGCCGCCAGGCATATGTCGTCCGCCTCCGAGACCCATTCCCACCATGTCGGCCTATGCTACCGGCGATTCAACGCCATCAATCGCCTCGCCCGCTTCTCCACAACAATCACCATTAAACCCGCGCTAGCATTACAATGCCTCGACTCAATCGCCTTCTATCGCATCTGACACATCATCTGTTCTGTCTCCCTAACGCAGTCAGTCTGCACGACGACCCTTACGCCCTCCCACTCTGGGGAGCGGTGCACAACGCCTTTACCACCGCCCCATACACCTCCCATTAGAACCACATCCCCCTCCCCGATCCCCCCTTTCCCCTCCGCCTCCTCCGCAATTTGCACACCCGGTCCCATGAGCGTAACCAGGCCCCTCGCCGGCACCTTATCGACGTGCCAGCGCGGGCAAGGAGTCCCATGCACAAGCGCGACGCGCCCACGCAGCTGCGGCGGCGCGTCCGTATGTGAGGCGTGCAGCGCAACGAGCGCGAACAAGGCGCTCTTAATGACGGGTGGAAGAAGTGTGTACGGGAAGGGGAGCGCAGGAGAGGGATGCGTGCGAATCGGAATGTCACGAAGGTCTAGGGCGGGGAGACGATACAGAAGGGGCCGCAGCGGAGGGGCCACGGGGGGAACGGCGGATTTGCGGATAATGAGGAGAGGTGTGGGGTGGTTGGAGGAAATAGCTGACTGGTTGATCGGGTGGGGGGATGGAAGCGTTGCTGTGAGGAAGGCGGGGGCGTGGGGGGTAGGCATGAGTTGGTGGCGGGTTGGGGTATCAAACCGACGGCAATTCGGCCGCATAATGGAACTGGGCGGGACGAGTGTTTACTTCGACAGGAGGTGAAGTCGGGATTCGGCACGAGGGGGTTGGCTTGCGGATATGACGGGGTACTCCTGCAGTGAGTGAGTAGAGTCATAGAGACTTGAGGGCTTTCGTGGAGATGAACAATTATTCTTACTCTCGGCCAAGAACATTTCGTTTCGAGCCACTTGTCACTATCTTGCCGCTACGTGTTTTGTACTGTACAGGAACAATTCGTCAGGACCCACTGACTGTCGAAAGCTCCTGGTACTCAATGTGGCTCCTGACTCGACCTGGACACCAGAGCTGAAATCTACCCCAGTAAGTATTGGGAAATCTTGCCTAAAGAAACACGTCCGTAAGGATACGATCTCGCGCGAGTCCTTGCTCCGTGGGAGGATTGTTTCCTATTTGTTTGTGATAAAGATAGTCTGGTCTTTTGTGCACTCTGGGTAACTGTGAATTGACAACGCAATGAATCCACTGCAAGTGTACTGACATGGTGTGTTCAGGTCAGTTCCTTGCTGCTTGGTTTCTTTGAACTAAACAGCGTCAAGTGTCCTGTTACTTTGCGATGTGACCACGTATAGCTGCGTCTATCTTCAACGGGCCCTACCCACACAAGGTTCCACTGCTGATGAACAGGAGTGGGAATGAGACTGTTTACAACGTCCTGACGGCAAAGTGTGTATTCATTTTTACCTCAACTTATACCCGTAGTTCCCAATACCCCCCCAAGTCAAAATAGTCACACCTTAATAGTCCTATACGCTATCAACATTTCCAGTACGGCAAATGATTCAGAAAACGCGCAATCCTATGGAGTTCTGTTGCACTTCTCTTTCCGATTTAAAAGTAGCCTCATTGCCTATGTAGATCTTCACGGAAGTATCGCTCCTAGCAATCAAAATATGCATCCAGGTCGAAGATCTGAAAGAAAAGCGCAAACCGCCCTCTTTTCTTGTTCGTTCTGCTCTCGCAGATTGGCTTCTCTGAGCCGTAAACTCGCAGAGACACCGATCTTATAATAAAGTCGGAGAGAGATTCAATTCTGTCTGTGCAGAGGGCTAATGTGCTGCATATTGCAAACAGGAGGAGAGGAAGTTGCGACTACGCCAACAGTTTTTTGGTTCTCAAATCAAAGGAAAGTCTCTTTACACACCTCGTTGTGTCTTTCCTGCCAGGTGTGGCACTCTGGCTCGACAAGAAAATACATGGTCACTCTCTTCTCACTTGGAAGACACATGGTCACAGCCCCTTCCGTTGCGCAGTCGTGCATGCCATGTCCGCAATTCTCCGTGCAGTCTATTTCCTTGGAGCTGTTCCATCCCCTTCCCTGGATTAGCGATAACTGGATGATGAATGGTAAATCCAAGGCCGACGTCGCACCGCACGGCCGACTTACCAGTCCTTTGGTGCTTCTGAAGGTAACACGACGTAGAATCGGCGCGATTCGTACGATTTGCAAGTACAGGATGCTGGCCACGGATCATATCTTCCGACAACCCCCGCGCATTTTCCAGAGAGTCAACGCGGAAATTGAGCCAGCGAAATGTCAAATGGCCCATGCCACGCCCAAAGCCGAAATTACGACTCCGGTCAGCAGCGTCAAGTACCTCATCCGCGGAGCCTGTGTATCGGGACGTCGATAGGGGGGCTGTGGATAGAAACTCGTCCATATCATAACTCACGGCCCACTGTAATGTTAGAAATGTGACGTAGGTATGAGAGCAAAATAATAATTTGATGGGAGACGCACTCGAGCAAAAGCGCCGAGGAAACAACACCAACTCGAAGCGTCGTCAAGTTAAAGTCAGTGAAACGCTTCGTGCGACGATAGTAATTCGTTGCGTAATCTTAGACCTTGCCGTAGAGCTCTAAACTTACCTTGAAGAACGGTGCAAAGATCGCGTAAGTAAAAAATGTTGCGTGGTATTGCCCATACCTCTTCGACATTGCGCAGGGGTCACGATTCTCAATCCCCGCAGTGTGGCTTCCCAGTCTACACATCGGTACTACGAGCACGTTTGGAAACATTGCGTTGGGCACCCCGATAATCTCCATCTCTTGCTCGACCACCTCGCCCACACTTTCCAACAGCCGTACATTCTTCTCATCCATGCGCAGTCGACACGTCTCGTCAACTCCACACGCCTCCATATCCGACGCCGAATACATGCTCACGACTGCCATCACCACGGTATCAAAACGCACAAAACCGCCCAGCGCGCGTGCTGCAAAATTAGCCACCTCGCGGTAGTGCTCTTTGTCTGTTTTCTTCTTCCCGTATAATGCGCTCCCACTTAGCAATACAGACCCAGATGCTCCCTCTCCACCGTCTTTACACGTACCAGCGCGGCCCGATATACCTGGCAGTTCGCGTAAACCCAGCACGCATCCGAGAGAAAATCGCGTCGTGAGCGGAAATTCGTCACCATCATACCGAATCACACGGAAGGTAACGTTCATTAGCACATTCTGTTGCGCAGCAGTTTCCACCGAAACATCTTTCCCCTCACCAAAGTCTTGCGGTGGATAAAGAACAACGCCTACTTGCCATTCAGTCACTTCTTGTCCATAACGTGTTCTCAACCCCTTTCTGTACCTCCCACGCACGTTGGGAACGATCATCCGGCTGACGTGCGAAACGTATTCTACCTTCCCATGTAGCTTGTTGTCTGCAATAACAACTTTTCCAGCTTCCCTGGACAACCTCACAGACAAGTGCGTCGTGACGTACAGAATAATCCGCCTCGACCCCTCTGCATCGTCTCTCCCAAGCAAGCGCTTGCTTGCTGGTCTGAAGTCCGCTGTGGCGTCGCGCACAACTGCATACGGAAATCCTGTCTCAGAGTCACGGGCACTCTCAGTGGCAAAGATCCCACGACATCCATAAGGCGGGCGCCAGATGGTGACACGGCTAGGAACGATACTGGACGAAGTGTACGAGAGATGTTCATATTTCAATGATGTTGATGAAGGGTTTTCTTGCTGGTCATTCCAACGAGACGGGATCCTGTCTAGGACGAGCTGGTAGATGGCCATGAACAGGATGAAGCCAAATGCAACAAGAATGGTGCGTGTTTGAGGGCGGCGATTGTCTCCACTTACAACGGGGATATACACAGCTTTCTTCCCAAGCGTGCTGGCGTTGACCATCTCAGAAAATGGTACTGCCGGTTTGCATTCCGAGGCAATCTGTCAACTGCCCGGATACGCTGAGGACTCATTAACACGTGTTAGAGTTTAACAGTAACACGGTTGCTACGGAAATGTTCGGATGATAAGGACTTGTTCGCCATTGAAACAGACCGACAATTGACGTCACAAAAGGCCAGAATTAACGTCAATTCTTGTGCCTTTGCCGCCTTTCACGAACCTCAGCTCCCAGTAGTGTCTGTTGTACATTCCGCCTCATATATGAGACCGGTAAAAGGCATGATCTCATTTAAACTTAAAACTAGCCGATTTCTTAGATTTTTATATCTTTCAAAAGCTGGTCTCCTCTGTTGTAATTGGTTTGAAGTTCAAGATATGTCTCGACACTAATTTGTGTTGTGCCGCTTGTAAGCTACTACAAGCCAAATCTTACACTTCAAAACTAAAAAGTACGAGAACGAAGCGTACACGCATGCAAATTTTGCATTATTATAATACTGACATTTCACAGGTGTAGATTTACGAATACGTTTTACAATTTTTTCGTACCTCATTTTATGACTTTCGCCCGGTATAATAGACACTAGCCTGTTCACTTGTGGTTACAGAAGGCTGGAAATTTTAAAGTTTGAAGAATAGGCACTTTATGACTCTTGCGAGGTAGGTGCACCGAAAAAACACCTGTTTTAAAGATGCATTTTGTAGCAGTAAATGTTGCCTTAGTTGACGTAGTCCTTCATTGTTATTCTGCAGATGCCTGGGAGCTTACAGTATTTGTTGCCGGCAGCTATATATAAAAGGAAAATGTGCGATATAAGACATTCCATAGAAAAGCACGAGGGCCTCGACACTATGCATAAACTTTACTCTTTACGTATTTATAAAACACATTATTTGTTGTCAGAATTACAGTAGTAGCTGTGGCTTCACATGAAACAAAAGCTAAAACTTGTTACAAAGGAAAATATACTTTACAAGTATAAAAAAGCACCTTTAAAACAGACGATTTTTTCATGAGCCTACCCCGCGAGAGTCGTTAAGTGCCTACTCTTCAAAACTTTACCTTTGCCAGCCTTCTCTAAGCGTAAGCGAACAGAGTAGTGGGAGCTGAGGTTTGCGAAATGCGGCAAGTGCTGTTTTTGGCGCAGCTCCACCCTACTCAGCATTGACCGGAAAGTTAATCCTGACCAGTAGCTTCTGCAGTTGATCTCTGGGGCAGTAGCACAAAATTTTCTTACAAAAATACGAGTAACGACCGATAATATATCCAGTACATGCTGCAAAAGTCGTGAATGAATGCTATAGTAGTACAGTCTGTAGGTAGCCACAGTACGTATGACTACAGAAAGGTAAAGTGCTTTGAAAGTGATGAGAACGTCATCTCGTTTCATCGTTGGGACAGGCATTTTAGTATTCAATTTTTGTAACTTTTCTGGAGCTGTAGTTATGTACTGTACGTCCGGAGTCTAATATAAATTAGAGATAATCCGTATAATGATGATTTACTGTGCAGCACACAGTACAATAAACCAGCACTGCAATCCATACATACGGTATCGTCCTTCCACCAATACTTGTAAACAAAACTCGCTGAGTACTGGAATACCCCTGCGCGTGTACCGATGGGCAATAACAGTGTTCGCACACTAGTAACACTGATAGAATCATATCTTCTCTCTCTGTCAGTTTTCTCTCTCTAAATCCATGCCCTATATCTGATGCTCTATATTTCTGCGGTCATTCGAATGCAGCAAATATCTCCCTGCTACGCCCTATAAGAACGATATCCTTTTAGGCCCTGTCGTTCTTACGCTCTGATCTTTCCATGAGTGCCTTTCATGCAATTTCTGTATTGAATTAGTCAATTAAAGTAACCATTTTCTTGTTTCCCGTTCACACACGTAATGTTTTAGAGTATGCCCCCATTTGTCCCAACTGAGACCTGAAATTGGCTTCTGTACTGATCTTCAGGATCTTCAGGCATGTAGCATGTTATGGAAGAACGTACACCTACCAACACAGTCTCTCAGGCAGCAATGTGCTTTGGGCTCGACAGGCAAAGCTCTCGTCACTGCTCAACTTCCGGATATTTCAATCGAACTATTCTGGAGGGGCAGCACAGGCATACTATATGATGCCAAGTGTCGACAGGTGCCTGACACCAGAAAGCTTGTCAGATCGTGATTGTTTTTTGTATATCACACGCAGTTAATGGGGTTAGTATTACTTGCAGATTACGTAGTCCAATACTCAAGCCTCACTGGAGTTTGGAAGTATGTAATATTTGCTATACGCTACGGAAGGTAACAGCTGCGGCTATGCACTCGCCAGGCAATGTCGTAGTATCTATGTGCAGATGTTGCACTCAATCTGTAAGTAAAAATCCCCCAATGCATAGACCATTGGGTTGCACGGGCTGTACCATCATCTCCATGACTTTGAGCTAGAAATGAACGCTGTTATATAATTGACGTACCAGCTTGAGAACAGTAGGTCATAATCGGGTCACTTCTCGTATGGGTTAGGTCCAAATGTAGTAGGGGGACAAGCAGAATGTTTTGAATCGCATACATTTATGAGTGAGAATCATGACTATCCTTGAACGAATTACGAAATCTCAATGACTAACTAGTAACCAAACAGGAATGTGCTTTGCAACTTTCGTTTGTGATTGCCACACAATTACTAGGTCGTTTGCGGAACAATGTGTCGAGAGAACATATGCACTAACTATATAAGCAAGATTGTTTCCAGATCATGACAGAGTATCGGCCAGCAATTCGTGTGTGCTTTGAAGCGGCTGCTGTACGACTAATCAACTTTGTCCCATCCAGACGTCACACAAGTTTCTTCTAAGCATTGACACGAAGAGTGGCCAAAAAAATGTTTCCATTGACTCTTCTCCTTATTGTTGCTGTTCTATTCTACAACTCCCCTGTCTCTGCTCAGCAAAACAGTAAGAATGAAAATTTGTCAGAGTCCTTGCCAGGAGTTTACATCAACCTTCCGGTCCCTTCTGAAACAGACATGAATCAGACGAATCCCACAAGCTCGTGTCCATCGAGTATGAATATCTCTAAGGTGAAATCTCGAGGAGGGAAAAAGTACGAAATAAATATCGTAGAGGATCTAGAGCTTTCGGGAGACTCGTGCACCATTAACGAGAATGCCAGTCCCTTTCTGGATCTCACTTGGGTCGCAGAAACACAAGACAGTGATTCTTACTGGATCGGATACTCAACGAATTTAGGCTTGCGTTGCAAAAAGAGTGGACTTCATCCCGGTTTGATGCTCTTAGTAACAAGTGCTAGAACAACTGTGAAGTTATTGGTAGGTGGGATAGTCGAAAGCAACACGAGAACAGAACGGAAAGAAGTACCGTGGCATCATCAGTTCGCCATTTCTTTCATTACGTTGGGAAAAGGCAGTAACCCAGAGTCCACTATGAGCTGTCTTCTTTTGACTGCTGAGAGTCGAGCGGTAGTGCTGAAGCAGTGGCAAGCGCTGGGGGCCGGCACGATGAATGAATCCTTGAATAATGAAGATCCCAAACCAGGAACTTCTAACGAACCCATCTTTTCACAAATTTGTACGTGTCTAGATCAATTTCCATCAAAATTTGATGTTAGACGGAAAGCAGATGTCATTTTAACTGATATGATAAATCAGCCGTCTAAAATCAATATCAACGGGATGAACTTTGGAAACAGTAGCATTTGTCAAAAGGATGAATCTTTCAGTTTACAAGAGCTAGTCGCAGCTACCAGTTCTTCCCAATTGTCCGGTATTCCACCTCCGGTTCAAAACTTGCTCCAAGAAGCATTGAAGCAAGTGTATGCTGAACAATACGAAGAAGAATTTACGAACGATAGTGCCAAGCTGAAACCTCTTAATGAGTCTTTGTCGAAGCATGACCCAAATCACAGAAGAATTGTGCTATTGGGAAAGGGTCCAAGCTGCGGGTTTTCAGAAGTAGGGGATCATACGATTTTGTTGTTTGAGTACGCGCACCCTCTTGTGCAGTTAAGAAGGAAAGCAATTATGAGAGACTTTTCAATAGCTCAAATTCGAAAGGTTCTCTCGAAAGAGAACTGGACACAATCATTCATTTTGCACGCATTTCAAGGCCCTTCTAGTGACCGGGTTGCAAGATGCATTTACACCTTGTCCGATCAAGCAGTCGCATTATTATCACCAAAATGCAAATCAAACAATCTCTACGAATTTTCTTACATTAATGAAGTTAAAGACCTAGTTTGGGAAGATAAACCGCGCATTGGAAAAGACAAAAATGACGAGAAAAATGAGGATGACCACATAACTTTTCACGGTTCTCAGGAAGGCAGTGGAAGGGAACCAGAAGGTCCAACTACGACACCGGGGCCTTCTGTAAATTCGTACCAGTCGGAAAACTCTGCTCAAACGGTCAGTGAATCGTCAAAACCAACGGCTATGGCGTCTATAACCCCTTCATCACCCACCACCTCTTCAGCATCTCCATCCACCATGCCCTCGGCAGCTCTATCTCCCAGCAACTCCCCAGCACTCTCCAGTACCTCCTCCCCAAGTGAATCTGTGACACCTTCTCCGTTTACAGAAGAAACTACAGGTCTTGGATTGAGCTGCTTTCCTTCAGCTGCAAAAGTTGAACTCGTTACCGGCAGGTTTGTGCAAATGGATGAACTGAAGGTTGGACAGGCTGTGCGAGATATCAGTGGCGGCTTTAGCACTATTGTATTATTTGCACACTCTGATCACACTGTGATGGGATTGTTTGTACATTTGCACAGTGCTAATGGAGATATTGTTGTTTCCCCAAGTCATTACCTTTATGTCAATGGTGGCCTCAAGGTTGCAAGTCAGGTGCGAGTAGGGGATACGATTCTCGTGAACTCTGGAGGTCATGGAGAACATTTCTCGATGGAACCCGTGCTGGACATCACTACATTTACCACAAGAGGGTTATTCAACCCGCAAACAACGAGCGGCTCAATTGCAGTAACATGGAGTAGCAGGGCAGTGGTGGCGAGCACTTACACCTCTGCAATACACCCACAATTTGCCCACCGTCTGCTTTGGCCTCTAGTTTTATTAGACACACATTTGCACCAAACGTTTCCGTTTATATCATGGTTTTTTGTTTCAGGAAGTCAGTTTTGGGGGAAAATGATTCCTTCCGGCCCGGCGCATCTCGAGCTGTGAAAAAACATGACACAAGGCAGGGAAGAGGGGGAGAGGGACACTAAAAAAAACATGACTCGTTTTCACTTGGGTTGGGCTGTCGGGACTTTAAATAAAGCGCCATATTGGAAATCGCTTTCGAAACGAGCTGAGAAGGACTCGGAGTAAACTTACTCTGGTGACAATCAGAGATGTCACATAAACGGGGTTCTGCAATGGCTCTGCAGTAACTCTGCCAAACATTGTACAAGTGTAATCCAAGCAGAATTCGGCAATTATGTCGTGCGACCCTTTACAGAAAAGTGGGGAGTTTCTGAATACCCGGGCTTAATAATGGTAGGAAAGTAAAAGACAGCTGCTATTAAAATTTTGCCAAAACCCGCTCTTGTCTCGGTTTACCTATGCTATCGCGGATAGATTGATATAATACTGAGATGTTCGGGCTCGCTTCCCACCATCGCTCCAGAAGGGTATCAAGGTCGCATTCATTTGTACTGCTAACACCCAGTGGCGCAATTCCTGTTCTAAAATTCTGCAACAATAATTCTGCAATGGAATTTCTGCATTGCTGGATAGAAGTTCTCATATCTCATTTCAGAATTCTTTTGGGCATACATGTAATCCCAGAAATGTCTTTCTTTATGGCGATTGTGGGACTGATTTGTATCTTTCTCTTCGGGTCCGAAAGACTAACGATTAAGTAAGGGCGGATCACCCAGGTGAGTCCTCACAATGTTACATCCACTGCTACTTCTCTTATTCGCGTCGTAGATACTCGTGGAAAAATTATCGTAGACGGAGTCGTACCAGTTAGTGGCAATCTACGAACGCAACAAGAAGAAGCATTGCGCGGACGATTGGACGAACTTAGAGTATTGATTGCATGCGTCCAAAGTGCATTTACTTGGGTGTACCTTCTCGCCTTGTGGAGGCGCATATGCGCATGTATTTGGAGAGGCATACCAACGCCTTTCAACGCTATTGGAAAAGGCCATCAGATTGTTAAATGCACATCCTCTTGTGTCTTGCATCGAAATTTCTTTCGATCTCGACCTTCCTGAGAGAGAACCGTCAGTAAAAACCTTTTCTATGACCCTTTTAATTCTTTCTCGAAGATTGTTCTCGACCTATGCAGTGCAGTACAGTATGATCGTTTGGATTTTTTTAGAGATTCGGCTTGGTCCCGTAATTTCATGAGTCACACATTCATATCTTGTTTACCTTTCCACATACCATCCAAAAAATGTCTCAACACCAAATGTGGAGATACTTCCGATGTTGGTGTTTCGCCATCCCTTTATCATCCTCCCCCTTCCTCCTCTTCGGCGCTTTCTCCGCATCTTCCCACTGCCCCGCATGAGCCGTCCCCTCGACCCCCCAACCCCCTCACTCATCCGTGTGGAGGCCTGCTCGCATGCCTCCACCTCCGCCATCGTCGACGACGCCCAGACAACCACGTTGATCTCCACACCGTGGCTCTCCTTACAGTCTCTCCGCTACCGCTACGCGCATGACCCTCCCGGTCGCCCCCTTCGCAAATGGGATTGTGCCAACCGCACGACGCGCCCTGCCGCGGCGGGCACAGACGCCGTTTTTGTGCTCGCGATTCTACGGGACGACGAGGGCCCACGCGTGCTGCTTGTGCGGCAGTTTCGCCCACCGATGCGCAGTGTGTCAGTGGAGCTTCCAGCGGGGCTTGTGGATGAGGGAGAAGAGGTGGAGGATGCGGCGTTGAGGGAATTGAGGGAGGAGACGGGATATGAGGGTGTGGTGACCAAGGTGCACGCACCGAGTAGCTTGTCGCCAGGTATGACGGGGGAGACGATAGTGCTGGTGGAAGTGGAAGTAAGTGGGAGGAGGGAGCAGCAAGTCGATGGCGAGGAGAATATTGAGGTGGTAAGTGTGCCGCTGGGCAAACTGGAGGAGGCCTTGGAGGTGATGAGGGAAGATGGGATTGTGGTGAAGAATGCCGTGTTGACACTGGCAGTGGGGCTGAGACTGGGGTCTAGTATGTTGCAAGCAAAGTAAGCTCAGGTGAAGTCGCGCGGCAGCGCGGAGACACATAGGACGGGCATTTACAAAGCTGAAGAGACATCTTCTTTCCTCCACCTGCAACGAGAAATCAGTGCTAGACGGCGCTCGCAAGACAGAAGAAACGCGGCGTAGTTTTGCGGGAAAAGATGACGCGACAATGAACAGGATCTTGTTGTTATAAACTGCTTGACAAAGCCGGGCTGATCGTACAAGCGAGGGCAGAAGCAATTTGCAAGTTGTGTTCGAGGGGCTGGACCGTTGAAGCAAGTGTTGCGTAAGCTCCCTGTTGCGGAAAGAAAAGGTGTAGGGAGCAGCAACTGACCCTGCAAGTCGGCATCCTGCGCTTCATGCACTGCGGTGGATTGCGAATCGAACTGATGCCTAGATCTATCGCTCGGCGCCTTGCTGCTCAAACTCCTGTGAACAAGGCACATCTTCTGAAGGTCGAGGTGGGGCGTCTGGAATCAGAGGTTCCGAACGTCCGGCAGGAAGCTGATTAAGGCCCTGTTCCATCATGCTCATCGCCCCTAGCTCGCCCGCTTCGAGGTCTCTTTGGACATCTGAATTTGGGACCTGATCTTCGGATTCATGCGTCTCACCACTTCGACGAGCACGTAAGCTGCGAATCCAGACAATGGGACTGAGAAAGAATTTGACGAGCATTCGCAAGCGTCGCCGATCCGAGAGATGGGCAAGACGCACGTCATTTCGGCATGCTGGGCAAGACGCATTGTTTTGGGTCAACCATGGCTAAATCCCTCGCAAAACACATTGAAGATTACTCAGGGAAAATAGATAGTCAGAAGCCTGTCAACCTGAAGAAAACAGAAAGTACAGGAAAGTGGGGAGCAACAGACGAAGAGATGCATTGTTGATTGTCAACTTACATCCAAGCACTCACTATGAAAATAGTGCTTGCATTGAAGTGTTCGCACCGTATCGCCCTCCGCAAATGTACACAAGCAAATCAGGCACTCCTCTCCGCTCCCGGATTTGCCTTCTTCGACTGCAATCTCACGCCCCCTCATCTCCTCATATTTCTCTGTCGGATACATGCGATCCAACTCCTTACCTGACAACCGGTCAACCGAGCTGGTAAACCCGTGTTGACGGTCAAGCCATAGCATCACGACAATTGCCAATGCTGTCACGACAATAGTCGCCACACATACGGGCAACACGGCAATGGGAATCACCAGCGGCGATGTCACCGACGTAGGCGGACACGACTCCAACCCTTCTGCCCCGCACCGCATCAGCACCATCTTCACGAGGACATCCTGTGGCTCGGCCTTACCATCGCCGTTGGAAGCATTTGCGAAGAGTCCAAACCGCAGCACGGAACCTACTTTGAGCGGTGCGTTGTATGTTAAGCTCTTTGTACATGTGTTGACCATCCTACATGTGTCTGCCTTGTTGGTCATGTTTGCAGCAAGCAAACCCTCAGGAAATACCGCATCAAGATTCTTTTCCGTTTCGTCCGACCGCTCGCACAAGGTCAATTCCATCGCCGTCACTTTTTTCGACTTCGCATCCAGCCCAGACAAGATGCGAAAGTGCACATTGACGATCGAATCAGCCTCATGTTGTTTCCACGTATAGACACTCCACTGATAGGGCTTGGCAGTGGCGTTATAGTGTGCCGTCCCTTCCTCGGGACTCCCGTCCTCCAGCCATTCCATGTCCCCCTCCTGCTCTTCTCCCGCGTGAGCGCCCTTCTGCAATAAGCCAATCTGCTCGCTCTCACACATTCGCCCAGCAAACCCCACATTGCACTTGCAACCCCCCTCAACACACTTCCCCCTCCCCCTACACACAGGCTTATCCTCCGATAGATACCCCCCGCATACCGCCTCGTCCTCCCCCACCAAAACGACATGCAGCTGCCCCGATATCGACCGCAGCGTGTCGTCGTCGGCATCTTGGCCCTCGTTTCCGCCCTTTCGTCCGCGGTCGTAATTGAGCAGCGTGATCCGCACGTGACCCGCCTTTGGAACCTTGAGACGCACACTTGGATTGCCTACCTCGGCTAGAAAGGAGACCTGGTCGACGGCAATGCCCGATGCATTGCGAAAGCAGGGAAAGAACCTTGTGCAGGGACGCGGGGTGTCTGCATGGTCATTGAACTGTTCCTCACTCCCGAGCGCATGCAACACCTCCTCCTCGTCCTTACCAAGCACAGCGGAAAGCACCGGGTCGGTTGGACCACTGTGGGCACGACGGGCAGGAGGGAGACGGTTGGCAATAAACTCGAGATGGAGAGTGCAAGGGGGGAGGGAAAAGATTTGGGTGTAGGAGGCAGAAAGGTCGAGGGAGGAGACACTGTATAGCTGAGGAGTTGTCGTAGAGAAGTTAAGAGTGATGATGGGGGGGGAAGGTG